>PVJC01049461.1:0-12166 GCA_004026665.1 Murina feae | reverse complement strand
CTTCCAGCCAGGTACCCCAGTAGGGACCCGAACCCTGAAGGGGGGCTGTGGACAGCCTGAAAACGTCCCTCAGCCCCTCACCCAGGCTGGGCACACCCCCATGGGGTGAGGGTCCCCACTGGGGGGCTTGGCAAGCCTGCAAACAGCCATCAGCCCCTTACCCAGGGTGGCCAGGCACGCCAGCAGGTGGACATCCCCTGGGGGGTCCCCGACTGCGAGAGGGCATAGGCCAAGCTGAGGGACCCCCCCCCCCCCACCCCCAGGTGCACAAATTTTTGTGCACTGGGCCCCTAGTATAATATAAAAAGCTAATATGTAAATTGTCCCCTCAACTGGGAATTCGACCAGAGTTCAACTGGGGGTGGTGGGGCCGGCTGTCCTACTGCCCATGGCCCCTCCCCCAGGCCAGCCCTGCCCTCGATCTATTCCCCATCATGATCGGGGCAGACTGGCTGGAAACCATCCATTCACAAATTTGTGCACTGAGCCTCTAGTTTTAAAATAAACAAACAGAATAGGGACCCTTCTACATAGCCTGGACTAGCTAGTTTAGTGCTTCTGACTATTTTTCTTAGTTCTGTTGGTATGTTTTCTTCCTATTTTCTTTTACTTTACCTTCCTTAAATTAGTTATAATTTGTAGATTTTCTCCTATGAAACAAAAGCATCATAAAAGTTACCTAATAGGCCCAGCAGATATGACTCATTGATTGAACATCAAGCCTTAAAACAGGAGGCCACGGTTAGATCCCCAATCAGGACACATGCCCGGATTGTGGGCTTGATCACCAGTAAATGACATGTAGGAGGCTGCCAATTAATGATGTTTCCCTCTCATCAATGTTTCTATTACACCACTGCTCTCCTTTCTCTTTCTCTAAAAATCAATAAAAATATATTTCTTTTATAAAAAGCTTAATGGTATGACAAAAAAAGCAAAACCTAACCAGGAATTTGACTAGAGTTCAACTGGTGCGGTGGAGCCGGCTGGCCTACTACCCGTGGCCCCCTCCCCCAGGCCAGTCCCGCCCCTGATCTATTTCCCATCATGATCTTTATGTACAGACCATCTTTGTTTACATGGTCTGTACATAAATGTATGTTTTCTGCTGCTAAATATATATATAAAAATATCAACATGTACAGTTGAAACTCCTTAGTTATATTCTCTAACACTGAAGCAGCAAACACTGAATCATTGCTGCTACAGAAAATATAGAGTTAAGTTTCAATGGGTATATTCATTAACCATGTAATATAAATAAGCTTTGTTCAGGCATTAATTATAATGCAACTGATCATGTGCTAAATGTTAATAATCCATCTGTAGTAAATGTGTCTTTCAACAGAAAACCATATAAAACAAAGTTATGTCCAAAAGGAAGTTCATGTCATTTAAATGTTGGCACAAATATAAAATAATTTTAGTATTTAATTTTGATAATAACAAACCAACACACTTTTGGTAATTGAGGATCCGAAGAACGAGCAAATAATTCATCTTCAGACAACTGTGCACTTGTGAAAACTGATTCACATGGGCGTGTACCGTTGTAGATATGGAATTTACAATAAGGATTTAAGGCCATGGCGAGAAGTTCTAGAAGTGGAGACCAGTCTTGGGACAATGTGGCCACACAAAGCTCTACTAGGCGATGAGTATTATTAATAATACACCTCTGTTATATGGGAAGTAGAGAAAAAAAGAAGGAAAGTTAATTTAGAAAAAAGAAAACATTACAATTTTTAATAAAAAAAATCCTAATGTTGTTAATAATTTCTCTACATCTATCTTATCTAATAAAAGCGTAATATTGAGATCGACTGTTTCTTTGGGATGTCTAAGACACACCCACCAGCCAATCAGAGCGGCTGTATGCAAATTAACCTAGCCAAAATGGAGGCTGGCACTCACGGAGTTGAGTAAACAGGCAGCTTCTGGAGCAGCAGGAGTAAACTGTTTGCTGGCCGCCTGGGTTCTCTCAGCTCCAGGCAGCAACATATTTGCAACATTGTCTCAATTATAGAAGCCAACAGCTGAAGCAGACAGGAGGCTCCATTACCTGCCAAGGCCTTGGCTTAAAGGAACAGTGTATAAATAAACCTCAGGAACCTGCTTCCAGCCAGCCTTGCTGGGACATTGGGTCAATGGGAGCTGTGGGCAGCCTGAAAGCCTGAAAACACCCCTCAGCCTGTCACCCAGGCTGGCCACACCCCAGTGGGGTGAGGGATCCCACTGGGAGGCTTGGCCAGCCTGCAAACAGCCATCAGCCCCTCACCCAGGCTATGATGGATTTCAGGTGGCAGGGTAGCCGGGGCCTGGGGGAGCGAGCCAGCCCAGGCCCCCAGGCTGCCCTGTGGCCTGGAAGTAGATCCGTGCCCCGCACGATGGATTTCAGGTGGCAGGGCAGCCTCAGGGGCGGAGGGACCAAACCAGCTCCGCCCCCGAGGCTGAGGCTTGGAAATCAGTGCAAACGGGGCACACAGCACGCATGGAGGTGTGCCCTTCGTGTGTGCTGTGTGCCCCAAAGGATTCCAGGGTCCCAAACTGTGAGAGGGCACAGGCTGGGATGAGGGACCCCTCCACACCCACCGAGTGCACCGGGCCCCTAGTTCTATCTAATAAAATAGTAATATGCAAATTAGGCATCACTCTGTCACAAAGATGGCCGACCCCATGGATACAAAATGGTGGCACCCAGTCAGGCGCAGCCCCACCACTGAAGTGGTCAGATCTGTTAACCAGATAGGTGGCTGAGGAGTCGGGTGGCCCAAGTGACGGAACAGGTGATCAGAGGGGCCTGGGGGCCCCCTGCCCAGGCAAGAGGCCTCAGGCACGAGCAAGGGTGGAGCTGGTGATCAGAGGGGTATGAGGATTCCCTAGCCAGGCATAAGTCCTGGGCAGGGTCAAGGCCGGAGATCGCAGGGCCCTGGGTTCCTCAGAGCCAGCAACTGGTGGGACAGGGGCAGAGCCTGAGAACATAGGGGTCTAGGAACCGGTGAAGCCAGCAAAGCAGGGCTCTGGGGGTCCCCTGCCCAGGCCTGCAACCCTGGCCAGAGGCCGCCAGTGGGGCAAGGGCACCCGGCAATGGCAGGGGGCAGGATCAGAGCCAATGATCGCAGAGGCCTGAGCTCTCTGAAGCTGGTGATCAGAGGGGCTTGGGGGTTCCCTGCCCAGGCCTGCATCCTTGGCCAGAGGTTACAGGACTGGGCAGGGGTGAAGCCAGAGATTAGAATAAACTACAGAGGAAACACCTTTTCTGATCACTCATTGGCTAAGCTCCCTGTATTGTATGCCACTGATAATATTCTTAGTAACTTCGGTAATAAGAATCCCTAAAGGCAATCTAGGGTTTTTCCACCACACTCCTGGAGGAAAAAAATGAATGTCCACTGTTGGAGGGCTAAGAAATGTCATATCCTGCCCTAACCAGTTTGGCTCAGAGCATAATGCCTCAGCCTGCTGACTGCAGGGTCTGGGTTCAATTCTGACCAAGGGCATGTAACTAGGTGGCAGGCTCCACCCTGGCCAGGACCCAGGTCAGGGCTCATGCAGGAGGCAACCAATCAAAGTGCTCCTCTCACTTTGATGTTTCTCTCTGTTTTTCCCTTCTCTACCACATTCTCTAAAAATCAATGGAAACATATCCTCAGGTGAGGATAAAAAAAAAAGAAAGAAATGTCATATCCTATGAAAGACACATCTTGAAAACGTCTAAAGAAAGTTTTCATTTCTTCATGGTGAAGGGACTGGAAACTATGTTGATGAAAACACCTTGGTGGCTGTGGTGACTGGCAGTGGCTGCAGCAGCGGAATGATGGGGCTGGTAGCTTCTCCTGATTAGCCTGGTTGCCTCCCACAAGGGAAGGCCAGACTTTGGCTTAGGCCTGCTCCTCAAGGGGAGCAGGGTGCAGGCCTAAGCCATCAGTAGGACACTGCCTGAGGGCTCCCAATATGTGAGAGGGGGCAGGCCGGGCTGAGGAACCCCCTCCACCAGTGCACGAATTTCGTGCACCGGGCCCTAGCATCGAATCTAATAAAAAAGTAAATGCAAACTGACTATCACTCTGAGACACCCAAGCCATGCCCACCAGCCAAGCCTTGCCCACCAGACAATCAGAGCAGCTGTATGTAAATTAACCCAGCCAAGATGACGGCTGGCAGCCATGGAGCTAGAGCAAACAGGAGGCTTCTGTTGCACCAGTGATGGAGTTTAAACTGCCTGCCTAGGCCGGCCGGGTCTCTACTCAAGGTAACAATGTTTCAATTGTAGAAGCCATGGAGCTGAAGCAAACAGGAGGCTTCATTGCCTGACTAGGCCTCTGCTCAAGGCAACAGGTTTCAATTATGGAAGATAAATAAACCCCAGAAACCTGATTCCAGCCAGCCTCCCTGGGACATTGGGTCAATGGGAGCTGTGGGCAGCCTGAAAACTGCCCTCAGCCCCTCACCCAGGCTAACTAGGCACTCCAGTAAGGACCTGAACCCTGAAGGGACTGTGGGAAGCCTGAAAATGGCCCTCAGCCCCTCACTCAGACTGACCACACCCCCATGGGGTTAGGGTCCCCACTGGGAGACTTGGCCAGCCTACAAACAGCCATCGGCCCCTCACCCAGGCTGGCCAGGCACGCAGGTGGGTGGACATCCCCCAAGGGGTCCCAGACTGCGAGAGGGCACTGGCCAGGCTGAGGGATCCTCCTTTTCCCCCCCACCGAGTGCACAAATTTTTGTGCACCGGGCCCCTAATAATATATAAAACCCTAATATGCAAATAGACCAAAGAGTGGAACAACCTAATCACCAGTCACTAACCACCAGTGGGCATGATGTGCACTAAACACCTGGAGGCATGCGAGGAACATGGTGGTCATTGGCTATGGTGGAATGATGGAGCAGGTAGCGGGGGAGCCAGAGCAAGGAGGGGTGCTGGTCGCTGTCTACTGAAAATTCTTTGCTTCCAGATGCCGTGGTCCTGCCTGGTGCTCGCATCTGCTGCCAGTGCTGGAGCCACTCCTCACACCTGCTTTCAGTGCCCAGCGCCAGTCCTGATTGCTCAGCACCGTCAGCAGTTTCAAATGATGGCTGCCAGCCAAGATGACCCTAAGGGCTTCTCCACCTGCCCCTGCTTCTGAGGGGTGATCAGGGTAGCAGCCACTGTTAGCGACTGCTTTGTAACATCAACAAGTGCGAACTGGGCTGGTACCATCAGCGTGTGGGAACAGCGGCAGCAGAAGCAGGGCTGCATGGGACTGTAGCAGGAGGGGCCTGGCGGGGGTGCGGATGATGGACTGAGACCCGGCCCCGTGCAAACCTCAACCTCATGTCCCATCATTCCTCTCAAGCTACACGAATTTGTGTACTGGGCCCCTAGTATTTCTATATTGATCACCTAAATTCTGCTTAATTTCACAAATATAGCGAACAAATAAATATATATCAGTAAAAATAAATTAGTATTTCATTGAACTGCACCAAACTTTAAAAATTACTTTAGTGGGGTTACAAATGAACTAAGTACCATAGACTAGCTATTTCATCTCTGTGTCCATGGATACATGTAAATGATCATTTTCTTTCTTCGGGATTTGTAATTTAAAGGCAATAATTTCAAAATGTAAACATTTAGAGTCATGTCAATTATCTAAGATGTGAAGATGTAATCTAAGCCTCAATTAAAAAGTCACAGGTCATTTCCAAAGTATATTTACAACTAAAAAGTTACACATCCATCAGAAAATATTAGAACTTATATGCCATAGTCATTTGTGAGAAATGTTCAAGTCATGTTTTCTAGAACAAACTTCTTAAAAAGTATATGTTTACTGCATAATTTCTGATTAATTCCATTTTTAATAAGTTTGAAGTACATTAGTTCAATAATTTTAATAAGATACATACTTTTTCACTTGCAAAATTTCTAGAAAATGAAGGTATCTTAGTAGTTTGCATTACTTTTGTCATAGACTGAAGGTATTCCTGTGAGTACTTATGTTTTGTGCTGTAAGCACTTGAGGATACTATCAATTTGAGAACACTTTAAATTGTATGACTTGTTTTAAAGTTGTTGTTTGAATTAATATCACAAAACTAATGAAAATATTAGGTCTAGTTCAAATTTCCACAGAAAAGTTTCTTTTCTCTACCAGTTGCCAAGCTTAAAACATATAAGATTCTTTGCTTATCATTTCTGCATGGTATGTTTATTTAGCTGAAATTATACCATTTGGTGTCCCAGCTAGATTAGAACTTTCTAATTACATTCCCTACCTTAGATATTTTTTCTTTCTTAATGGTACATAAAATAGTGAACTCTTACAACATGTAACGTAATACATTTGATTATAAACACAATATTTTACATACAGTTATTTGGGATTCCAGGTGACAAATTAGACCAATGTTTCATAACTAAAAATTTCAAATTAATTCTAAAAGACTATCATTTAAAAAAAAAGTACTTCACTTATGTCAAATACATCAACAAACTTAATAACTATTCACTGTGATGTTTTCCAGAGACAAACTCACAGGGATCACCATGTCAATCTGCTTCTTCAAAAGAAATGACAAAACTCACATGAATTTCAAACTTCCAACCACTCACTGCCTCATCCATAAGAATTTTCGTGAAAGATACAGTTAGCTCATCACGGAAAAAACGTTGACATGCTTCACTCTTCACATCAAGACCTAAGAAAAGATGAAAAGTTCAAATAAACAATGTAAAGAAAATATTTCTCTTGCCAATTATATCATTAAAGATATAAATTTTTAGTCTGGCTGGCATGGCTGTGTGGATGAGCAATGACCTGTAAACAAGGTCTCATTTTGATTCCTGGTCAGGGCACATTCCCACGTTGTGGACGTGGTCCCCAATGTGGGGTATGCAGAAGGTGGCCAACTCTCTCATAATGGTTCTCTCTCATAATTAATGTTTCTATCTCTCTCTCCCCCTCTGAAATCAATAAAAATACTTTTAAAAATCAATATACAAATTGCCCTAGCTGGTTTGGCTCACTGGACAGAGTACTGACTTATGGACTCGGCTTGATTCCGGTAAAAGGCACATATCTTGGTTGCAGACTCCTGCCCAGCTTGGGTCCTTGGTCAGGGTGCATACAGGAAGCAACCAATTGATGTGTTTCTCTCACACCAATATTTCTGTCTTTTTCTCTCTAAAAATCAATGGAAAAATATCCTCAGGTAAGAATTAAAAAAAAAAAAAAAAAAGAACAAAGACACAAATTTTTAGAAGCTATATAGTTTCCAACTCACATAGTACTACAATTTTTAAAACAACACATGGCATTATAAGAAATTAAAAGTAACTTAAACTGAAAACATGTGGAGTCTGGAAAAGTGAAATGCTATATTTAATGAATTTTAGAAATACTGAGTTATATTAAACCACATCAAATCAATAATATTACAGTAACTGAAAATGCTTTCAAATACTGGACTTTCAACAAAGACAATTGGGGGGATAGAATACTGAACCATTTTACTAAGAGAAAATACAATTCAAAGCTTTAAAAAAGTAACTGTTCTAAAATTTTATTTCACTGCCCTAGCAGGTTTTCCTCAGTGGGTAGAGCATTAGCCTTCAGTTAAAAGGGTCCCAGGTTCAATTACAGTCAAGAGCACATGCCCAGGTTGTGACCTCAATCCCCAGTAGGGGGTATGAAGGAGGCAGCCAATCAATGATTCTCTCTCATCATTGATGTTTCTATCTTTCTCTCCCTCTCCCTTCCTCTCTGACATCAATAAAAACATATTTAAAAAATAAATAAATAAAAAAAATTTCATATGACTGTAAATCATGTTTATCACCAAATTTAAAAGATGAAAAGGGGGGGGGGGGAAGAGAGATCAACCAAAGGACTTTTATGCAACCAATGGACATAAGACACTGGCGGGTAAGGGAGGACGGGGGAAGGTCAAAGTGGGGGAAAAAAAGAGACATATGTACTACTTTTCGTAATATTTTAAGCAATGATAAAAAAGAAGAAAAAAGAAAGCTATCATTTTTTCCTAATTAGTCCTCTCACTTCTTGTTCTCTAAAAATTTTCAGGTTTTTAAATTTCTTCTGATTTAAGAAAATCAATAGTTTCATGTGCCTTTGAAGCAGGGGATTTCCCAGGGGTGAGGACGGCGGAGCCCCTAGCGTAGGACGCTTGCATGCACGGCTCCGGAGACCAGGTCTAACTTTATTGAGGAAAGGCAGCCCTATTTATAGTGGAGGTGGCCAATCATGGAACACCATCTTAGGGGAGCCAATGAAAGGTCAGGGTACTGTGTAGTGGCTCTGGGAGGGGCTCAGGCGGGCGTTGCCATCTCCCTGGTGTGCCAGAAAGATCTGAAATGCTGGAGTAAGCTCACAGCATGCATCAGCCTCTGCACCGAGATAAAACCTCCTGTGCTCTACCTACATGCCTTTATACAAAAAGAAAACTTTTAACTCTTCACTGAAACTCAGAAAAATAAAATGTAACACAATATAATACAGTAAATTTGAATTTTAATTATAAACTTATTGACAGATATATCATGTAAACCTAGGACTTTCCTTAAAAACACTTAAAATTTTGTCTTATCGTAACCATGGTCCCTGCTAGTGACAATCCTATGAAATAATGTACATTTTCAATTTCTGCTCCTCTTCTATCTAGAACATGCCTAGTTCATAACTCATACAATTAATGGGTAAATTTACAAATAAAGTAAGTTTGAGTATTAAAAAAAACATTTGTTAACTGTTCAGATATTTTCAGTGTCTAGGTCATGTTAATAAGATTAAACTTAAACATAACAAAACACTCTTTAAATTACCACAGATAATTACTATTAGTTAATTGAAATTATCCTCCTTCCCAGAGTCAGATTCAGCATTAAAATTCCTAAGATGCCCTGACCATTTGGCTCAGGGGATGGAGCGTCGGCCTGCGGACTGAAAGGTCTCAGGTTTGATTCCAGTCAAGGGCATGTACCTTGGTTGCGAGCACATCTCAGTAGGTGATGTGCAGGAGGCAGCTGATGGATGTTTCTCTCTAACTCTCTATCCCTCTCTGTAAAAAAATCAATAAAATATATTTAAAAAATTCCTAAGATACCAAAGATATTAAAATATTAATGACATTACCATTCAATAAATACATCTTACTAAATACTCCATTTCAAGTTCTTATTTAATGACCAAAAAATGTTTTGCCCTTTGTTTTAACTTATAAGGCCTTGACCAAATAGAGACTATAAAAATTAGTCATTTACTACGAGAATTCATCTGTACATAATATTAGAAAAGTCACTAAAAAATGATTAATTCCAAAATCAAACTTTTAGTTGTAGCCAATAAAAATACCAGATTTTCTATACTGGTTGCAAAATACATAATTTTTCAAGAAAAAAACAAAACCCAAAACCCACAACTTACTGTGCTTTTTAAAAAATCAAACATGCAATACTGACAGTTAACATGCCAAAGGCATTTTAGTGATATAGAAATTTTCAGTAAAAACAAACAGATGGGGCTTCTGTTAGCATATTCTTTTTTCTTTACAAATGTTCAACTAGTTTTCTTAAAATAATTTTTTAAAACTATTTTTTTACTAGAAGGGAGGAGAGATAGAAACACTGATCTGCTGAATTCTACTTGTCCAACCTCCTGGGGATCAAATCTGAAACCATGGCATGTGCCCTAACAGGGTAGTAAACCCAAGACCTCTTGATTCATGGGGAGGACCCTTAACTGAGTGACATCAGCTGGGCAAGTTCAAATATATTTTACTGAAATTACTTTAAAAGTAGCGTATTTCTCAATTATAAAACACTGTAAGTGCAAAAAAGAAATGTATCTGAAGTTATACTGTCCTGCAGTATTCTTTAATGATACTGTTTCGCATAACAGATTTTTAAAATCAACTCTAGAAAATATTCGTCAACTTCTGAGAAACAACAACTTTAAAAATATAATGAAAGAAATTGTTCGAATCCTTAGAAATATGATTGAAATGTAAAAGTCTACCTAAAATTTTTAAGTATTCAGATGTTGTTAAAAACCCTCCAAAGTTTCTATTAACCTTTGCTTTAGGTATATATAAGCACTAGAGGTCTGGTGCACAAAAGTTTAGGTATACATAAGCACTAGAGGTCTGGTGCCCAGCCTGTGCCCTCTTGCAGTCTGAGACCCCTCAGGGGATTAGGCGTAGGCCCACTTCCCGGGGGGGATCAGGCCTAAGGTGGCAATCAGACATCCCTCTGGTAGCCCGGGAGTCCTCAGGGGATGTTTACTTGCTGGCGGGAAGCAGGACTACGCTGTAGTTGGACATCCTTAGCATTGTACTGGCAGCCATCAGCCTGGCTTATGGCTGAGCAGAGCTCCCTGTGGGAGTGCACTGACCACCAGGAGGCAGCTCCTGCATTGAGTGTCTGCCCCTTGGTGGTCAGTGTGTGTCATAGTGACCAATCACTCCCAGTCGTTCCACTGTTAGGGTCAATTTGCATATTACCTTTTATTGTATAGGATTATATAGGTTACTAAGAAGTTTTAGTGAGATAGCATAGTTTCTGGAATACATAATAACTTCCTTTTAGAGAAAAGCAAAGCCACAGGAACAATGTATAATTACATATGCAGAACACATTATTTAAAACACAGTAACCTTATAAACTCACCTTTTTTATTAAGATCAATAGCAGCTTCTAAAAGCACTTCTAATTCTCCTTTTGGCAAGACAGGAACCACCCAACGAGACCTAAAAATTATTACAAAATAAAAAGATGGTGCATTGGTTTAATAAAAATCAATGCTAAATAAGTTGCCTACTTACTTTTACTATGAAAAGGTGAAAACAAACAAACCCTGACTATATTATATATTCACAATAAAATTTAATAAGGAGATAGACAACCTTTCTCTTTTGGTTTTCAAAAAGACATTGAAAAGGAGACAAATATTTGATTTCTCAATCAACTCAAAATAATAGGACATTTATCAACTTTTCCTAAAGATTATGGACTCAGTCCTTATAATCATAAGCATACTCCTATATCAAAAGACAATTAGACCATATTCAGAGATAGTGTTTCCTTGGTATCTTAAAAACTAACCACTACTTTCTAGAAAGAACTTTCTTCCATCTGTTCCTTATCCTTTCCTAAAAACACAGAAATTTTCCCAAATACTTTTATTTCGACCAAGATACCTATTACAAATAATCTGTCAGACATAAATCAAAAGTATCATTTTTGTTGGTTTTAGTTTCATAAAAGGCTTATTTTTTATTTCCATGCCACTAATAAGTTACTATAACGCAGTTCTGCTTTCCTAATTACAAATATACTGTCAAAAATTAACCACCAGACAAATGACTTAAGCAACAACATAATCTATTGCAATAATGTGTCTGCTACCAAAAAAAAGGACACCCTAGATATAAGAAAATTCAACTAACACCTCCAGTAACCTATCGTCAGTGCTTAAAAGGAATTCTCTACCTATAGCTCCAGGCCAGAAACTTAAAACCTAAGATCACATAGTATCCTTAAATTGAAATCTTTTGATATTATCATTATCTTTCAATTTTTAAAAGTCCCTAACAATTCCTTACATTAAGAACACTGAGTTATAATGCATGTGGTAAGGACTAAAATACCAAGGCTATTAAGAATAGATTAAGAAACAGAGACTGTGGAATACTGGAGGGAAAGTGGGCAACAGTGGGTGGGTGGAAGGTAATCAAAGACCTTATAGGCATATAGGCACAATCCATGGACATGAAAGCAGAGTGGTAAAGGCCTGAGGTGGAGGACTGTGAAGGGGCATTTGGGAGGGAAAAGAGGGGACACATGTAACACTTTCAACAATAAAGAATCTATACTAATAAAACCCAGGTGGTCTTACACCACAACATGGCCTCCCACACATGTCACAAGATGGCTGGCAGGGGAGGGCAGTTCAGGGGGACCAGACCGGCAGGGGAGGGTATTTGGGTGCAAGATCAGGCCAGCAGGGAAAGGTAATTGGGGGCAAGTAGGCCTGCAGGGGAGGGCAGATGGGGCAGGGGTCCAGGCCAACAGGGGAGGGCAGTGGGGAGAACCAGGCTGACAGGGGAGAGCAGTTGTGGAGGAGCAGGCTGGCAGGGGAGGGAGTTGGGGGCCATCAGGTCA
>PVJC01049460.1:0-12171 GCA_004026665.1 Murina feae | reverse complement strand
CTCACACAGGCGCGGCAACTGTGAGATCTGGAGGTAATGGACCCCAAGGGGGCGCACCCCGGCGTCCGGCAGGGGGCTCTCTCTCCCCGCTGTCCCCTGGCAGAGCGCTGCAGCCCCGCCTGCGTTCCCTCCAGCGTTCATTTCTGATTAAAAAATGACTATTTAAAAAAATAAAAAAATAAAAAATAAAAAATAAAAAAAATAAAAAAAAAAAAAGAAAAATATTTTACACTTCCCGTTCACTCAGTGTTTATTTAAGTAATAAACATTTGGAATTGAAACATTTTTAAATAACTGAGACAGACTAAGTGATTATACTACATTAATGAGAATGTATTATCTATGGGTACTGTAAGAATAATTTTAAATAAGTTCAGGAAGCTCCAAGTATTTTAGAGTTAGTAATTAACCCCCAAATAATTACTAAATAATACCATTTTAATTAAGAGAAGCCCTTTGACTAGGATTCAGCTTAAATACTAAATCATCTAATCTAATAAAAGAGTAATATTGAAATTGACCATTTCTTTGGGATGCCTAAGCCACGCCCACCAGCCAATCAGAGTAGCTGTATGCAAATTATCCCAGCCAAGATGGAGGTCAGCAGTCACAGAGCTGGAGTAAACAGGAGGATTCCATTGCACCAGAAGTAAATAGTCTGCCTAGGCCAGCTGGGCCTCTCTCTGCTCCAGGCAACATTGTTGCAATTATAGAAGCCACAGAGCTGAACCAAACAGGAGGCTTCCGTTGCACCAGCGATGGAGAGGCGGGCTGGGCCTCTAACTAAGGCAACATTCTTTCAATTATAGAAGCTACGGAGCTGAAGTCAACAGGAGGCTTCGTTACCTGCCTAGGCCTCAGCTTAAAGGAACAGTTTCAAATATAGAAGATAAATAAACCCCAGAAACCTTCTTCCAGCCAGCCATGCTAGGACGTTGGGTCAATGGGAGCTGTGGGCAGCCTGAAAACAGTCCTCAGCCCGTCATCCAGGCTCCCAGGCACCCCAGTAGGGACCCAAAACCTGAAGGGACTGTGGGCAGCCTGAAAATAGCCCTCAGACCCTCACCCAGGCTGCCCACACCCCAATGGGGCGAGGGTCCCCACTGGGGGGCTTGGCCAGCCTGCAAACAGCCATCAGCTCCTCACCTAAGGTGACCAGGCACGCCAGCAGGTGGACATCCCCTGAGAGGTCCCAGACTGCAAGAGGGCACAGGCCGGGCTGAAGGACACCCTGAGTGCACAAATATTTGTGCACTGGGCACCCAGTTAAAAGATAAGATAAATGAAGATTAACTTATGCCAGTCAGCATGGCTCAGTGGTTGAATGTTGACCTATGAACCAGGAGGTCATGGTTCAATTCCCAGTCAGGGCACATGCCGGGTTGCAGGCTCAATTCCCAGCGTGGGGCATGCAGGAGGCAGCCGATGATTCTCTCTCATCATTGATATTTATATCTTTCTCTGCCTCTCCCTTCCTCTCTGAAATCAATAAAAATACTTTTTTAAAAAAAGATTAACTTACAAACCGCTAAGTAAATTTCTTTCAAGGTAAGCATTATAATACAATTAAGAAAAAAATCTAGCATAACTATTACTCACTTTATAGAATTCACATTCACCTGGAGGTTCACAAAATCTGCAGGTATGTCAACATAGCAAGCACCTGGACGACCATAAATACTGCTTCTTACAGCCTAAATTTATTACAAATAGAAGAAAATGTTTTAAAAATCTCAACCCTTATTATCATATTTTACTCAAAAGATAACTTAAGATTGTGAAATAAACAGTTTTAAATTTTCTGGATAGCCTTAGTTGGAGAAGTAAACAATCTTAATTAAATTTGAAGTACCCTCTATTAATTTTATATATAGTTGACCCTTAAATAATATGGGGGTTGGGACCCCAATTCCCCATGCAATAAAAAGGTATAACTTTTAACTCTCCCAAAACTTAATTACTAAATAGCTTACGGTTGACCTTATCAATAACATAAACAGTCAATTGACACATATTTTTGTATTCAATAAAGTAACCAAAAAATATATTAGGAAAATCATAAAGAAGGAAAAATACATTTATAGTACTGCACAGTATTTATTGAAGAAAATCTACATACAAGTGGACTGCACAATTCAAACCCATGTTGTTCAAGGGTCAATTGTATTTTATTTATTTATTTATTTATTTATTTATTTATTTATTTATTTATTTTTTAAATATTTTATTGATTTCAGAGAGGAAGGGATAGGGAAAGAGAGATAGAAACATCAATGATGAGAAAGAACCACCTATTGGCTGCCTCCTGCATGCCCCCCACTGGGGGTCGAGACCACAACCCAGTCATATGCCCTTGACTGGAATCGAACCTGGGACCTTTCAGTCCGCAGACTGATGCTCTATATCCTGAGCCAAACCAGCCAGGGCGGGTCAATTGTATTTTAAAAGAGATTTTTGTTTAAAAGGAGAAAGATAAGTGAATATTTACTTAGACAGTTAAAATAGACATTCTATTATACTTTAGTCTTAGAAATTATCTACTAGGCTCTGCCGGCCAAATCTTCATAACATGCACTTTCACCTGTTTCCTAATCCTATGACTTGACAGTTTTCAGAAACTGTGATGTTGTAACATGTGTCAAATGATTTCTATAACACATGGTATTGAAAAAGCTCAAATGTAACTTCAGATATAAATTAAGTTGGTAAACTAAAATTATAATATGCTGTTTAATCAACTAAGAGATGGTTTTATATGCATGAGTATTAATTTTCAAAAACCATCTTGCAAAAGCATAAGATAAAGGGCACTCAGAATTCTATTATATCATTTTTTTTTTTTTTTTTTTACTTTTCCATAATTAAAAAAACTAAAGTACAGGAAAAACTTTGTTTTTCAAAAGTGACTTATTTTATCTGTTTCTATAATTAAATATAATGGCAGTAAATATTAAAATGTACACAGCTCTTTAACAATATCATTTTTAACTATGTGAATATGTTCCAAATTATTACTCATTCAATTGAGAATAAAAATGACACAGATATGAGCAACTGGGAAAAACCAGTTGACTTGGAGGGCTTATAATTAAACACTGTACCTTTTCGATAATAGATGGAATAACTTCTATGCTGCTTGGCCGGACAGAGAACTTGCTATATAATCTACAAGCTTCAACCTACATGCAAAAAGAAAATCACTTAAAATTCCGTTCACAGTCATTTTACTCTTCCGAAGGAAGACAAATGTTAAGTCATTACTTTCTATTATGTTCCGAGGCAAGATGGAGACTATGCATTACCTGGACTATTTCTTAATAGGCTATGCAAAGCACAAACTTTTGCCTCAGTATGATTCAGGAAGCAAATCAAACAAGACACCATTTTCATTTGCAAAAATAAAAAACTTAGATAATACAAAGCATCTACAACAACAAAGGAAAGCAGGCACTCATTGCTGGTCAGAGTATAAATGGGAAGGGAGGTTGACAACGTCTTATGAAAATTAAAATGAGTATATTCTTGAACCCAGAAATTCCACAGCAAGGAATATTCAATATAGTTGGCATGCTGTTTGGATCATATAAATTCAGCAGTGTTAATCTTTCACTGTTTAATGTACTTTGAAGTATTACATAAAAACTGTTTCTCTTGATACTTGGTATGAAATCTACGGAATGATTGGTAATCAGTCCCACAAGTGTGATAGAATTAAGATTACTCCCCAACTTTCAGTCTGTTCATAGTCATGTTGTTTAGTTTTGAGTATTTCCACAAGAAACAGATATTTGGATCTTTCTTTTCACACTCCTAATTTCATCTAACAAACTTCTATTATTTTCCTTCTTGGGAAAAATATTTGTAATGGATATTATCTTCTGCTTTTTTTTCATCTACGAAGTTTTTGTAATAACTTTAAATTTCCTTTTACATAACTATTTACTCTTATTTTTCAAGTACATATATCAGCATCTTTTAAAATACTGTTGTCAGCTACCATTGCAACTCCTTTTCAAGAGTATAAAAATACAACGTTTTCATTCCCCTGGCTGCCAGCGCCGGCTTTCCTCCGGCACCGGCACCCGGGACCCAGGCCTTGGCTCAGGCCGGAGCCTTCACCCTTCGCTGCTGGGGACCCAGAGCCTTTGGTCTTCGCGGCTCGGGCCAAAGGCTTGGATCTTCACCAGTCAGGCCTGGGAGCCTTTACTCTTCCGCCACCCGCTCCACCCCCACTGCTGCCAGGCCTCACCCGCTGCTACTGCTGCTACTGCTGCTGCCGCTGGCCTTCATCTTGGCTGTGTTAATTTGCATACAGCCACTCTGATTGAGCGTGGCTTAGGAGTCCCGGGGAAACGGTTAATTCCAATATTACTCTTTTATTAGAGTAGATATTTTGAAGTTCTCACAATGATTCCTAATTTACCAACGCACTTGCCTAATGGTTTTAACTTTGAGCTATAAATGTTCAAATATATTCATATCTTGAGTGTTAATTATCATTCACTCTTACCTATTTGCTTTTACAACAATTAAAACTGTAGCATTCATTAACGAATTCTTTCAAGTTTTTAAAATTTTCAAGTACTTCCCTTTAGCCCTCCAAAATAAAAATGAACTTGTCCAGAGTCTACTGGTAGTTGAGTATGATTTTTCCTCTCAACATTTTACTTCTCGAACATCTGAGAGGCACAGTGAAAAAAACGATTTTTATCTCTATATTTTCTTGACTCTTTGGAGAACCTATTTTTAGTTTAAAAGCCTAACCAAAAAGTGTATTTCCTAGAAGACTGCTCCTAAGCAGAACCTAAGCTTTCTTAATACTCACATTGAAATTGTCTTATAGTTCAGGAATTTTACCTCTAAATTACCTCAGGTAACTCTCTTTCATTTTATTTTTATTTATTTATTTTTTAAAACAGTAGAATACACATTCTTTTTATTTATTTATTTTTTTAAATATATTTTATTGATTTTTTACAGAGAGGAAGGGAGAGGGACAGAGAGTTAGAAACATTGATGAGAGAGAAACATCTATCAGCTGCCTCCTGCACACCCCCTACTGGGGATGTGCCCGCAACCACCGTACATGCCCTTGACTGGAATTGAACCTGGGACCTTTCAGTCTGTAGGCCGACGCTCTATCCACTGAGCCAAACCGGTTAGGGCTCTCTTTCATTTTAATTGTTTATTTTGTACACAGGACTTTATTTCTTCTCCATAAATCTTTTTGTATCTTTTAATTTAAAATTTATGGTTGACAAATAATATTCTTCTCCACAAATCTCAATAGTGTATAATTGTGTAACTAAACGCTAGAGGAAAATCTTAGAGGTGGGTACCTGAGGAAACTCCTGGAAGGCTCCCATTGTTTCCTGACATCTTTCAGAGGAACCACCAATCACAATCAAGGGCCTGAAATTCATTTTTTAAAAGAGAATTACAAATTATAAAATACTCAGCAGAGTGGCTAATGAATACTAAATACTCAATGAATATTAAAAAATAGAGACACAGAATGAGGATTAAATTTTCCCTTAAAAACTATAAAGATTTAGAAAATAACCTGATGTGAGAGAACCCTTCCTCGGTTTCAGAAAAATCTAAAATTTATAGTAAATGTTTTTCTCCCATGCCACTCTCTCCTCCATCCCTTTTGGATGCTGATGCTAAACTTCTAGGTGTGGCGATGTAAAATGAATTTTTATACCCTTCCTATTATACTTGGGAATAAGAGGAGGATAAATTTTTTTATAATAAGTTATAAATAAATACTTCATGAATTGATGAAAAGCTAACCTCCTTTAGCATAATCTTATTGGTAAAGTACTAAAGGAACTTTAGGACAAGGTCAAAGAAATATAAAAATTTTAATTTCAACTGTCTTGCCAATTATGTAAAAAAAGATAAAAAAATTAATTAAGTACATTCTGGGATCTTTAAAAAAATTATTATTCACTTAAAGAGAACTACCACACACATTCAAATACATATACAGATATACAGGAGTGGGCAAAAGTAGGTGTTTTGGGTTTTGGGTTTGTTTTTTAGCCACTGTGACATTCTTTTGAGTTAATAAAGCTATTGTAGCAATCATAACCTGCATGTCTTTTTTCATACAAACTGTAAACTTACTTTTGCCCACACCTGCATGTGTGTGTGTGTGTGTGTGTGTATTCAGTGTTTATTTCTAGGCACATGAATTACTGATAGTTTTAAAACTTTCTTCCTAACACTCTTCTTAATTTAATTTTTACTAAGCCATTCTCTCAAGCACTTGATTCTAAGTCTTCCCACCCCAGATCAGCAGTTGCTCCATATGTAAAATCATGCACTGACATTCTTAAGAAAATGTTTTCAATAGTAACAATTTAATTACCAACAGTTCATGTTTGCATTTGCCATACCACCCAAGGCGTGCACAAGACCTGGGCCAGAAACAACAAGGCATACTCCCGGCCTAAAAGCAAAACAATTTGTTTTATTAAAAATAGGTCAAATGCAATACTTGATTCATACCACTTACAGTGAAACATGGTAACATTCTTGGACTTCAAAGGAAGGGCATATAGGTCTTTTCTACAATTGGTAAAACAATTATTAAAACATTTTTGAATTAGTGAAAAAAACAAGAGAAAGATACTAGTCTTTCTGCAAGATGTAAGGTACCTATCATCTTCACATTGTGTTTCACTATCCTCTTCACATTTTGCTCTTATTCTATCTGGGTAAGTCACGTGGACTGCATACAGAAGTAAAATTTTGACTGATTACATTTGTGAATGGAAAAATGAAGTGTCTTTAAAATTTTTCTTAACAAGTAAACGTAACGTCACTTGATCTTTGAAAGTAATTCTGAAATAGAGTGTTCTGTCCAACTCTTTAAAATTGAACTTGAATGCTTTACCCTAAATGATATTCTAAGTTTAAAACACCAGCGGAAAGGTATCTTCATATAATTCCTTTTGTCATCTTACGTTTATAAAGTATTTCCTTAGGAACCTCTGATTAAGACAGCCTCAAAAAGCAATGGAAATAAAACAAAGACTTTACCTGCCTGTGAGATATCCAACCGCAGAGGCAGCGTAACAAGCCTACAAAGAAAAAACAATGGGACTTGAGCATATTGAGATCCTTATAGTACTAAGTACATGTATAATAATTTATCTTCTTGTTGTTGTTAATCCTCACCCAAGGATATTTTTCCATTGATTTTTTTTTTTTAGAGATAGTGGAAGAGAGGAGGAGAGACAGGGAGAGAGAAACATCGATGTGAGGGAAACTCATTGATTGGTTGCCTCCCACACAGGCCCCAACCAAGGCCAGATACTGAGCCTGCAACCAAGGTATTTGCCCTTGACCAGAATCAGACCCAGGACCTTTCAGTCCACAGGCCAGCACTCTATCCACTGAGCCAAACCAGTTATGGCTAATAATTTATTATTAAGTAAGAGACTAGAACTTAATTGTAAAACCTTTCATTTTAACAAGTAACGTTCTTCATATAAATTTCAAATAATGGTTCATATACCAAATCTAGTTTTTGTTTTTTAAGGAATTTGTCCATATGACTTAGTTTACTCATAATATCCTCTTACACAAAATAAACTGATGAATAAAGAAGATCTTGAGACGTTGAAGCATACGACAGAATGATGTATTTCAGAAGGAAGGGGTGGGGGGCAGGAAGAGATTAACCAATGAACTTACATACATACTAGAGGCCCGGCGCACAGATTCATGCACCGGCGGGGTCCCTCTGCCTGGCCTGCGCCCTCTCGCAATCCAGGACCTCTCGGGGGATGTCGGACTGCTGGTTTCGGCCCAATCCCCACAGGCCAGGCCAAGGGACCCCACCAGTGCAAGAATCTGTGCACCAGGCTGGTTTCAGCCTGATCCCCACAGGCCAGGCTGAGAAACCCCACTGTGCACAAACTGGTCAAACGGTTGCTTGGGCTTTTATATATATAGATAAGAATAGCCTATGGACAGACAATAATTTGGGGAAGGCCTAGAAAGGGGACCAGAGTGGGGTAGAAGGGATCAATGGGAAGGGGGAAAGGGAACATCTGTAATACTTTCAGCAATAAAGATAAATTTTTTTTTAAGTGAAGTGAGAATAAAAATTTTAAAAAAGTAAGTCCTGGTACATGCTATATGAACCTTGAGAACATTATACTGAGTGAAATAAGGACAGATACTGTATAATTCCATTTATATGAGGTATCTAAAGTAGTCAAATCATAGAAAGTAGAATGATGGTGGTTGCCAGGGGCTCTGGGAGCAGGGTAAATGGGGAGTTGTTTAATGGGTACAAAGTTCTAGTTTCTCAAAGTTCTAGAGAACTTTCGTAAAACAATGTGAACGTACACTTAAAAAATGGTTAAGAGCTCTTTCTCCGCCATCAAGGTGCATGCATTCGCTTCTCCTTCACCATTCTTCCCACAAGACTTTCAGGATCAAGAGGTTCTTGGCCAAGAAACAAAAGCAGAATCGGCCATTCCAATGGATTCGGATGAAAATTGGTAACAGAATCAGAAACAACTCAAAGAAGAGAGGGGGAGAACCAAACTGGGCCCATGAGGAATCACAAATGAGAGATGACCTACATATTTATGCTGTATCCAGGTTGCCTATACCTTTAAATGATTGAAAAGATGGCTGCTGTTTGAACAGTTAGGGCATTTTAATTGGGAAATTAATGGACTTATGATTTTGCTGTTGATTTTTTTTTCTACAGTAGTAGGTTGGTTCAATAATAAATGTGTGAGAGACCTTTTTAAAAAATGGTTAAGAGCTGTGCATTTAATAATGGTTAAGATGGTAAATTTTATATGATTTTTTTTTTACCACAATTATACACTAAATATACAAATGATTCAGAGGATCAGGGCTCTAAATGAAAAAAAAATTTTAGGAATACCTTAATCAATTTCTGCTTTTATTTTCCTTTTTATGTATATACAACTGTGATAAAAAAAAAATCCATGCTTAATATGTCTAAGTAGATTTTAATAAGTATAAAATAAAATTCATAGGTAATAAGAAATATATCCTATTACAATTGCTTAAATAGCTTCAGGATCAACAGAACTATGCTCTTTTTTATTCCTAATATCCGTAATTTGTGGGGGGGTTTCTCTCTTTTATTCTTCATCAGTCTTGCTAGGAATTTGTCAAATGTATTAATCTTTTCAAAGAACCAATTTTTGACGTCACTGATTTCTCTGTTGTTTATTTGTTTTCTCTTTATTTTTGCTCTTTATTACTTTACTGCTTTAATTTTGGGTTTAATTTGGTTTTCTTTTTCTAACTTCTTAAAATGTAAACTTCCAGCATTGGTTTTTGATCCTCTTTACAAATAGATTCATTTGAAACTATTTCCTCTAAAAACTGCTTTAGCTATCACAAG
Organism: Murina feae; assembly: GCA_004026665.1. NCBI lineage: Eukaryota > Metazoa > Chordata > Mammalia > Chiroptera > Vespertilionidae > Murina > Murina feae. The sequence goes on along the minus strand of PVJC01049460.1, from coordinate 2,762 downwards.
TTTGATATCACATTTTAAAAAAATATATCTTATTGATTTTTTACAAGAGGGATAGAGTAAGAAACATCGATGAGAGAGAAACATCGATCAGCTGCCTCCTGCACACTTCCCCACTGGGGATGTGCCCGCAACCAAGGTACATGCCCTTGACCGGAATCGAACACGGGACCCTTCAGTCCGCAGGCCAACGCTCTATCCACTGAGCCAAACCGGTCAGGACTGATATCAGATTTTTAATATATATTTTTATTGATTTTGTAGAGAGAGGGAGAGATAGAAACATCAATGAGAGAGCATCAATTGGATGCCTCTTGCAGGGGATGTAACCCGCAACCCAGGCATGTGTCCTGACTAGAAAGTGAACTGGTGATTTCTTGATGCACTGGCTGGGCTGGTTACTGCATTTTTTCATCATCACTCAATTCAAAATTTCCATTGTGATTTCTTCTTCAACATATTGGTCCATAGCGGCATCTCCTTTTTCATTCGTGATATTAGTAATTTGTATTTTTGTTCTCACATTCTCTAGTCAAGTCTTGGCGTCGACTGCTGCAAGTCAGGTTGACTGAGGGGCATGTGTACTGGGAATGTCCTACAGGCATCTCAAACTCATTATATCCAAATTTGGAATCATTACCTTTTCTCTTCAAATTGGTTCTTCACTCTGTATTCCCCATCTGAGTCATTGGCACGATGACCCACCTAGTCAGTCAAGCAAGCCCAAACCTAGGAATCACAGAAGAGCCTGTCCTCTCCTTCCTGAATGGTTAATGTCTATTCATCCTTCAAGACAGCTTGGCATCCTCTCCTCCAGGAAACCCCGGAAGTCTTAGGCTGAGCAGGTTATCGTTTTCTGGACTTTCACAGCACCCTGGATATATCTCAATCACAGTATTTACCACACTATAATAAAACTGTTAGTGTCTGTCTCCACAGCTGGGTTATAAGCCCCTCAAGGACAGGAACTGTCCTTCACTCCATATCCAGTGTCCTACCAAGTACCTTAGACTAAGCTTATGGGGACTAATAAAACTTGAAGTTGCCTTTGTTTTTTTTATTGAATTCAGAAGAAGAGAGTAGGAGAGGGAGAGGGAGAGAGAAACATTAATGATGTGAGAGAACCATTGATTGGCTGACTCCTGCATGCCCCCGACTGGGGATCAAGCCCATAAATTGGACATGTACCCTGACCAGAATCGAACTGTGATCTCCTCCTGGTTCATAGGTTGACGCTCAACCACTGACCCACACCAGCTGGGCTCAAGCTGCCTTTCTGATACATACTCTACACTGCCACAAAATTATCTTTCTAAAGTATAAATTATACTTTAATTATATTATCCACTTATATTTATAATATCTAATATAATATCTAATTTATAATATCTAATATAATATCTAATATATCTAATAATATATCTAATATAATATCTAATTTATAATATCTAATATAATATCTAATTATATTATCCACTTATTTTTAAAAATCTTTAGTCTCACCCAGTGCCTACTGAAAAAATTCCACTTCTTTTCCAACTAGAGACTCTCTACAGCCTCCCCTGAGCCTACATATCCAGGCTTACAGGCCACCATGCCTTTAAGCTATCTTGATGGACCAGTATGAACAAACATTGCTTCCACAGGTAATCTTCTCTGTCCTACTCAGAGAGCTGGTCACCCTCTATATGTTCTGTCCATTATACATATATCTATTCTAAGTTACTATACTAGATAAATGTTTTCAGTGTGTCTTGCTCTCACCACCCCAGACTGTGATCAACTGGAAGATCAAGACTAGACCTCAATGCTTCATTTTATCCCCCACAGGTATGTACAGAACTTGTATAAAGAAACCACATGTCCCTCCTCTAGGAAAAACAGTAAAATATAAGTCCTATTAATAGGTCATTAGCTTCATCTTCTCACACAGATTTAAAAAAAAAGAAAAGAATGTTGTTCCAACTAAGAAAAGTAGAAGCAACACAAACTGAAAACCTCTTAGTTTTATGATTAAAAAAGGCACCATGACTCTCAAATCTTACAGATAAGGAATGTCATTCAATAAAATGACATTCAATAAATTGAATAAAAATGTACTAAGCAGCCACATCATGCCAAAGCCCTAACCAAGTCAGGTACTATGGGGACAAAGAAATGAACCATGATTCCTGCTTTGCAGAAACTCAAATCCGAGGGCAGAGGAAGGGCCCCACTTAAGGAGATCAAGGTTGCTGTCTGGGAAAGAGGTGGCAAGCGCCTGAGTTAGAGGGCAGCAGTCGGAGTGAAAAGCAGGACTAGTTAGCTTTAGATGACTGGCATTGCAGAAGTAGATTTTTTTTTTAATTTATTAAGGTATTACATATGTGTCCTTAACCTCCCTTTGTCCCCCATACCTCCACTCATGCCCTCACCCTCCTCAGAAGTAGATTCTTGATCTGGAAACCAGCATTTTTGAGAGAAGGGGTGAGCTGAGCTGGCAGAGGAAGAACTGAGACTGGGTTGACAAAGAAGTCCTAGCTTCTTTTCTCATGCTTCCAAATAAGCCTCTAAGAATGGTGGCACGTCCTAACTGGTTTGGCTCAGTGGCTAGAGCATTGGCCTGCGGACTGAGGGGTCCCGAGTTTGACTCTGGTCAGGGGCATGTCAGGGGGGGTGTGTGGGAGGCAGCTGATCGATGTTTCTCTCTCATCGATGTTTCTAACTGACTATCCCTCTCCTTTCCTCTCTGTAAAAAAATTAATAAAAAATATATTTAAAAACAT
>PVJC01049459.1:0-12166 GCA_004026665.1 Murina feae | reverse complement strand
TCCTATGTAATTTGTTGTGTTAGGTCTTATATTTAGGTCTTTGATCCATTTTAAGTTAACTTTTACATATGGGAGTTAACTTTTACATTAGTTTAGTTTCATTCTTTTCCATTGCAGCTTTCCAATTTTCTCAGCATCATTTATTGAAGAGGCTTTCTTTCTTTTTTTTATCTTTATTGTTCATATTATTACAGTTGTTCCTCTTTTTCCCCCCATAGCTCCCCTCCTCCCAGTTCCCACCCCACCCTCTGTCCTTACCCCCCCTACTGACTTCCTCCATAGGTGTACGATATTTTTCCAGTCTCTTCCCACACCCCTAACACCCCTTTCCCCCTGAAAATTGTCAGTCCACTCCTGTTCTATGCCCCTGATTCTATTTCATTCACCAGTCTATTCTGTTCATCAGATTTTTTTATTCACTTGATTTTTAGGTTCACTTGTTGATAGACATGCACTTGTTGTTAATAATTTTTATCTTTACTTTTTCCTCCTCTTCCTCTTCTCAAAGCATACCTTTCAGCTTTCATATAATACTGGTTGGGTGGTGATCAACTCTTTTAACTTTTTCTTATCTGTGAAGCTCTTCGTCTGACCTTCAATTCTAAATAATAGCTTTGCTGGGTAAAGCAATCTTGGTTGTAGGTTCCTGCTATTCATCACGCTGAATATTTCTTGCCACTCCCTTCTGGCCTGCAAAGTTTCTGTTGAGAAATCAGCTGACAGTTGTATGGGTGCCCCCTTGTAGGTAACTGACTGCTTTTCTCTTGCTGCTTTTAAGATTCTCTCTTTGTCTTTTGCCCTGGGCATTTTAATTATGATGTGTCTTGGTGTGGTCCTCCTTGGGTTCCTTGTGATTGGGATCCTCTGCGTTTCCTGGATTTGTAAGTCCATTTCTTTCACCAGGTAGGGGAAGTTTTCTGTCATTATTTCTTCAAATAGGTTTTCAATATCTTGCTCTCTCTCTTCTTCTGGCACCCCTATAATTCTGATGTTGGTATGCTTGAAGTTGTTCCAGAGACTCCTTACACTATCTTCATATTTTTGGATTCCTTTTTCTTTTTGCTTTTCCAGCTGGGTGTTTTTTTGCTTGTTCATATTTCATATCTTGTGATCCTCTAGTCTGCTGTTGGATCTCTGTATATTATTCTTTATTTCAGACAGTGTATGCTTAATTTTTAGCTGGTCCTTTTTTATATCCTCGAGAGTCTCACTAAATTTATCATCAGTCTCTAAAATATTCTTGAAAAACCTTATAACCATGGTTTTGAACTCTATATACAATCGTTTGCTTTCCTCCATTTCTGTCATTTGTGATCTGTTTCTTTTTCTCCGCATTTTGGCTGCTTCCTTGTGTTGATAGAGTGGCTTTCTATACTAGGTGTCCTATAGGGCCCAGTGGCTCAGCCTCCCCAATTACCTGAGGTGGACACTCTAGGTGCACCCCTTTGTAGGCTTTGTGCACAGTCTTGTTGTAGCTAAGCCTTGATTATTGTTGGTATCACTGAGAGGAATTGACCTCCAGGCCACTTGGCTGAGAATTAGCTGTGTCTGTGGTGGGAGAACTTCTGTGCTGGAGACACCCTTATGGGGCAAGACTTGCTCCAGTGGGGCTTTGGTGCTCACTGAGTCTGCCCCTTGAGTGTGTCCTTTATGGATCTGAGGAGTTGTAGACTGGGTGGTCCCACTTGACCACTGGGTTCACTGGCTCTTGGATCTCTAAGGAGATGCTAGTTTAGCTTCTGCCTGAGGCTACCCAGCCTTTTATATGCAAAATCCTGTGCGCACAGCTTGCATGATGCAGGGTCTTGTGGAATCTACAGGGCAGAGCAACCAGCTATGGCTGATTCTCAGCCCTGCCCTAAGAGGCACCGGGTTGCAGTGAGCCTTGGCACCACCCAGAGAAAGCCGCTCTGAAGATCCTCCCGGTGCCAGACGGTGCCAGACAGTCCAGCTCCTCCCCGTACAATTCTGAGTCCCCAGAAACTCACCTGGAACTGGAGTTCAGAGCCATCAGGAGCTTGTGCCTCCCTACGGTACAAAATGCTGCCAGCCCTTTTCGTGAGCCCCCTTCGCATGCGCCTCCATACCACTGCACTTTATTTCTGCACCTCCTCTGAGTCTCAGTCTCTTTCTAGTTGTAGAATTTCCACTCAGCCAGCCTTCCTGTGGGTCTGGTGGTGTCCATTTTTTCTTTTCATTGTAGTTTTGAAATAGTTGTGCAAGGCTGTAATTTCTGGTGTTTCCCTATGCCGCCATCTTGGTTTCTCCCCTGAAAAGGCTTTTTTATAATCTTTGCATGTTTTACACTTCTTTGTCAAAAATCATTTGCTCATACACATATGGGTTTTTTATGGACTCTTAATTTTGTTCCAATGGTCTGTGTCTTTTTTCTGCCAATATCATACTGTTTTGATTATTATTGCTTTGTAGTATAATTGGAAGTCAGGTATGGGATACCTCCGGCTTCCATCTTTATTCTCAGGATTATTTAGACCATTTGGGGTATTTTGTAATCCCATAGAAATCAGATATTTTGTTTCATTTCTTGAAAAAAAAATGTCATTGAGATTTTGATGAGGATTACATTGTCTGTATATTGCTCTGGATAATATGACTATTTAAACTATGTTGATTCTTCCAAACTATGGACACAGAGTATCTTTTCATTTTTCGTGTCTTTTTTAATCTCTTTTAAAAATACATTGTAGTCATAAGTATATATGTCATTCACATCCTTTGTTAAGTTTATTGCTAGGTATTTTATTTTTTTGTTGCATAGCAAAGAAATTGTTTTATTTTTTCCATGTATTTTTCTCAAATTTCATTGTTAGTATATAAGAATGCAGTGGACTTTTATACACTGATTTTGTATCCTGCATATTTACTGTATTTGTTCATTGATTATAATAATTTCTTGATTAAGTCTTCAAGGTTTTCTATATAAAGAACCATATCATCTACAAAAAGTGAAAATTTTTCTTCATTCCAAATTTGGATTCCTGTTATTTATTTCTCTTGCCTAATTGCTCTGGCTAAAATTTCCAATACTGTGTTGAATAAGAGTGGTGAGATTGGCCCTAACCAGTTTGGCTCATTGGATAGAGCATCGGCCTGTGGACTAAAGGGTCCCAGGTTTGATTCTGGTCAAGGGCATGTACCTTGGTTGCAGGCACATCCCCAGTAGGAGGTGTGCAGGAGGCAGCTGATGGATGTTTCTCTCTCATCAGTGTTTCTAACTCTCTATTCCTCTCCTTTCCTCTCTGAAAAAAATCAGTAAAATAATTTTTTTAAAAAGAGTGATGAGATTGGATATCCTTGTCTTGTTCCTGATCTTACAGTAAAAGCTTTGAGTTTTTCACTATTGAGTATATTAGCTGAGGCTTTGTCATACATGATTCTTTATAATGTTGAGGTACTTACCTTCTATACCCATTTATTGAGTGTTCTACTCTCAAATGGATGTCATTTCTTGTCAAATGCATTTTTTGCATATCTATTGATATGATCATATGATCTTATTATTTCTTTCATTAATGTGGTATATTACATTGCTTGATCTGTGAATGTTGAACCATCCTTGGGCAACTAGAATGAACCCTACTTTATAGCGATTATTATTTTTAATGTATTATTGTATTCAACCTAATATTTTGTTTTTTTTGTTTTTTAATATATTTTTATTAATTTCAGAGGAAGGAAGAGGGAGAGAGTGACAGAACATCACTGATGAGGAAGAATCATCAATTGGATGCCTCATGCACCCATCCCCTCTATGCTGGAGACTGAGCCTGCAACCTAGGCATATGCCCTGACCAGGAATCAAACGGTGACCCTCAACACCCGAGCCACATTGGCTAGGCACTGGTAGTGTTTTGTTGAGGATGTTTGCATCTGTATTCAGCAGAGACATTGGCTTATCGTTTTCTTTTCTGTGTTATCCCTGCCAAGTCTGGGTATCAGTGCTATGTCTGCCTCATAAAATGCTAGGAAGTATTATCTATTCTTCATTTTTGGAAGAGTTTGAGAAGCATAGGTATTAATTATATGTTTTTAAATGTTTAGAATTTGCTAGTGAAGACATCTGGTCAAGGGAAGTAAAAGAAAAAATGAATAGGACTCTATCACATAAAAAATTATTCACATATAAAAAGAAACCATCAATAAAACAAAAAGGCAACCAACCAAATGGGAGAAGATCCTTGCAAACAACAGCTCTGAGAAGGGGTTCATATCCAAAACATATAAATAACTCATGCAACTCAACAACAAAAAACCAATCATATCAAGAAATGGGCAGACATATGAAAACATGCTCAAAGTCACTACTCATCCAAAAGATACAAATCAAAACAACAATGAGGTATCATCTCACACCTGTCAGAATGGCTGTCATCAACAGATCAACAAACGACAAGTGCTGGCAACGATGTCGAAAAGAAAAGGAACCATCATGCACTGCTGATGGGAATGCAGACTGGTGCAGCCACGGTGGAAAACAGTATGCAGTTTCCTCAAAAAATTAAAAATGAACTCCCATTTTACTCTGTAATTCCACTTCTAGGACTATATCCCAAGAAGCCAGAAACACCAATCAGAAAGGATTTATGCACCTCTATGTTCATTGCAGCACAATTTATAATAGCTAATATTTGGAAACAGCCTACATGGATAAAAAAGCTGTGGTACATTTATATAATGGAATACTATGCTGCTGTAAAAAAGAAGGAACTCTTACCATTTGCAACAGCATGGATGGCCCTGGGGAGCATTATGCTAACCGAAATAAGCCAATTGGAGAAAGAAAAGTATCACATGATCTCACTCATTTGTGGAATATAATGAATAACATACATTGATGAACTAAAGTGGATCCAGAGCCATAGAAGCATCGAACAGACCATCCAAACTCAGAGGGAAGGCGAGAAAGGGGAGGTGAGAGATCAACCAAAGGACTTGTATGCATGCATATAAACATAACCCATGGACACAGACAGTAGTGGGATGAGGGCATGTGCTGAGGGGATGAGAACAATCAGGGAGAGGTCAATGGGAGGAAAAGGAGACATATGTTATACTTTAAACAATAATGAATTATAAAAAAACATATCCTCAGGTGAGGATTTTTAAAAAAAAGCTAGAGTAACTATATTAATTTCATATAAAGTAGACTCTACAGACAGGAATATTATCAGAGATAAATAAGGACATCCTATATAATAAAGACACGATATGCAAATTGACCGTCATGCCCTTACACAAGATGGCCGCCCCCATGTGGTCACAAGATTGGAGACCCAGGCCTGCAGGGGAGGGAGAGCAGTTGGGGGAACCAGACCAGCAGGGTAGGGCAGTTAGGGGTGACCAGTTCAGCAGGGGAGGGCAATTAGAGGCAACCAGGCCGGCAGGGCAGGGCAGTTGGAGGCAACTGGGCCAGCAGGGGAGGGCAGTTGGGGGTGATGGTGCTGGCAGGGGAGCAGGTAGGCTTTGATCAAGCTGGCAGGGGAGTGGGTTAGGGGGTGAACAGGCAAGCAGGCAGAAGTGGTTAGGGGCAATCAGACAGGCAGGCAGGCAGGCAAGTGGTTGGGAGCCAGCAATCCCAGATTGTGAGAGGGATGTCCATCTGCTGGTTTAGGCCTGATCCCTGTAGGACACCCCCTGAGGGGTCCCAGCCTGTGCAGGCTGGGCTGAAGAACACCTCCCCAGGGCATGCATTTCATGCACCGGGCCTCTAGTTGTATAATAATTATGGATGGAGTCTTTAAAAAGACATAACTAATAAGGTGTATGTACCTGACAACAAAGCATCAAGATGAATAAGGTAAAAACAAAAAAATTACAGTTTTCATCATTTGAAAAAGGAAGGAAGGAAGGAAGGAAGGAAGGAAGGAAGGAAGGAAGGAAGGAAGAAAGAAAGAAAGAAAGAAAGAAAGAAAGAAAGAAAGAAAGAAAGAAAGAAAGAAAGAAAGGGAAAGGAAGAGAGAAAGAAAGAAAGAAAGAAAGAAAGAAAGAAAGAAAGAAAGAAAGAAAGAAGAAAGAAAGAAAGAAAGAAAGAAAGAAAGGAAGAAAGAAAGAAAGAAAGAAAGAGAAAAGAAGAGAGAAAGAAAGATGAAGAGGACCTGGACACTTCTCCCAAGAAGACATAGAAATGGCAAACAGGTATGTGAAAAAGATGCTCAACTTTACTAGCTATTAGGGAAATGTAAGTCAAAACTATAATCAGATCACACCTCATATCTGTTAGAATGGCTGTTCTCAACAAGACAAGTAATAAGCGCTGTAAAGAAACCCTTATTCACTGCTGGTGGGAAAGAAAACTGGTACAACTACCATGGAAAAGAGTAAGGAAGTTTCTCAAAAAGTTAAGAACAGAGTTGCCATATGATCCAGTAAACCACCTTCTGCATATCTACCCAAAAATTTATTCAGAAAGATATATGCAGCCCTATGTTCATTGCGGCATTTTTCATAGTGGCTAAGTCATGGAAACAACTGAAGTGTCCTTTGATGAATGATTGGATAAAGAAGATGTGGTACATATATATAATGGAATACTACTCAGAAATAAGAAAACATGTAATAATACCATTTGTGACAAGGATGGATCTTGAGAATATCATGCTAAGTGAAATAAGTCAGACAGAAAAAGTCAAGAATCATGTGATTTCACTCAAGTGAGATATAAAACTGAAAGTAATAAATGAAAAATCAAAACAAACTCACAAAAACGCATAGACACAGACAGCAGAATGGTGATTACCAGAGAGGAAGGGGGTGAGAATGTAGTAAAGGGTAAATAGGGTCAAATATATGGTGACAGAAAAAGACTTCACTTTAGGTGGTGGGCACAAAATGCACAGATGATGTATCATAGAATTGTATACTTGAAACCCATATTATTTTATTAACCAATTAGAGGCCCAGTGCATGAAAATTCATGCACTCATCCCAGCCTGTGCCTTCTCATAGTCCCGGACTCCTCTGGGGATGTCCACCATCTAGTTTAGGCCTGCTCCCCAGGGGATTGGGACCAAGCTGGCAGTCAGACATCCCTCTGGCAGCCCAGGAGTCCTTGGAAAATGTCCCATAGGGAGTGGGCCTAAGCAGCAGGCATCCTTAGCACTGCCAAGTAAGTGGGAGAGGCTCCTGCCATTGCTGCTACACTTGCAGCTATCATCCTGGCTTGTGGCTGAGCAGAGCACCACCTGTGGAAGCCCACTGAGCACCAGGGGGCAGCACCTGCGTTGAGCATCTGCCCCCTGGTGGTCAGTGTGTATCGTAGAGACTGGTTGTTCCCAGTCATTTCATTGTTAGGGTCAATTTGCATATTATCCTTTCATTATGTAGGATATAGCTCTAATAAATTTAATTTGGGGTTAGGGGCTCAAACCCCATGCATGGGGCATGCAGAAGGCTGCCAATCAATGATTCTCTCTCACCTTTGATGTTTTGCTTCTATCTCCCTCTCTCTTCTGCTCTGAAATCAATAAAAATATACATGCTTAAAAAAAATAGGCATCTACACTAATAAGAGAGAAAGATGCAAATTGACCAAACCTTTATGATGCCCAGCAGCCAATCAGGAGTGAGTATGGAAATTAACCCAACAAAGATGGTGGGTTAATTTGCATAGCAGGCCCCGAGTGGCCTGGGGTGGGGCGAAGTGGGGTGCAGGCATTCCACACAGTCCCAGCTGCTCCAGGCCTCTGGGCAGCATGGGAAGGCAGAAAGGTGGTTCCAGCCAAGAGTGAAGGCGGAAAGGCAGCTCCAGCCGGGCAAAGGCAGTGCTGGTCACCAGGAGAAAGAAGGCCCATTCTTGCTTGAATCTGCACGCATCGGGCTACTAGTTCAATATAATAGACATTCAACAAATGACATGAGTCCATTAACCTTAGGACTATTTCAATTAAAGTGAATATTGAACATATTTCTATTATTGTGAGATGCTATGAGATGCCATGCCACTCTCAGAGAGTAGAGGGTACTGTGCACAATTACTGTAGACTTTTAAACATAAAGGTAGAAAGAGTAGCACTTCTATAATACACTAAGATTAAATATTCATGGTAATTCTTTCTAAGCTTAAAATCATTTCAACCAGTTCTTATGAGCCTAACACTTTCTGAAACACTGGGGCTAGAGAACTCACTTTCCAGTGGAGAAAAAAAGATAAAATAAGAATTAATTGTGCTATATGTAGTAAAGGTGTGCAATCAAATCACACAGATTGTAATAAAACCCACTGCCGGGTCATCAGGATCTAAACGGAGACGATGCCTTACTCAGGGAGGGACCTAGAATCAGCGCAAGTTAAACCATTTAAAGGCTAATCTTCACACAGATATTGATAAAAATATTCTTAGATTATGAAAATCACATTTCATAAAAGCCATGGTGTATGACTGCGTTCAACAGTTTTTAAAGCTTTTTTTTAAAAAAAATAGCATTATTTGAGCATGAGGGCTTTGTGTCAAACAGTGCCCTGTACTTCTTTCTTTTACTCCATTTAGTTCTTACAGCAACCTTATGAGTATAGTATCATTGGCTCATATTTGTTACTGGGAGGATGTTATGTCATGTGTATATGTATTAATTTTCAGCCACAACAATACTGCTAAACTGATACTATTAGTCCCATTAAGAAATTTACCAGAGAATAAGAAGTAATAAATGGCAGAGATGGAATCTGAATGTAGATGTCTGGCTCCAAACACCATTTAGTTCCTCAATTCCATGCGGACTAGTCCTCAGACTCCAACCAGTGATTCCAGCCTCACCTCTCTCCCCTCTCCCTGCCACACATCTTACAGCCCAGACGCATCACACCCTTCATAGTTCAGCACCTACTCAACATGCACCTAGTGATTGTGCCAGCCTTTGCAGCCTTTACTCATCTGTCAGAGCCCAGTTCACGTGTTACCACCCTTCCTAAGCGTTCATCATTCTGACCCCTAGAGCATTTTGTTTATACTTGTATCAGAGCGCTTTCATGGGGAAACTTGTATTTTAGTATGTTATTTCAGTCTCAACTCTTGCAAGGGACAAGAACTATGCCTTATTCATTTTTTCTGCATGAATCATGATCCTCAATTAGGTGACCAGAAAAGTCTACTGATTTTATATTCACTCACATGTAAGGTCTTCCATATTATGATTACCTCTTTTTCCACTCTTCTTCAAGTATCTTATTCTCCAAAACCAACACACTACTTGATATTTCTCCCAGAAGTGATTCAAATATGCTGCTTTGTTCACATTTTCCACTCTACACATTGTACCCATCCCAATCCAATACCTAATATTCATGTATAAAATCCTGCCTGCCTTCCAAGATCCAACTCTATTGCTGCTCCACCCAGGAAAAAAAGTCCTTGAAATTCTAAATATTATTATACTAGGAGCCTGGTGAACAAAAATTTGTGCACTCAGGGGGTCCCTCAGCCCGGCCTGTGCCCTCTTGCAGTCTGGGACCCCTTAGGGGATGTTTACCTGCTGGCATGCCTGGCCAGCCTGGGTGAGGGGCTGATGGCTGTTTGCAGACTGGCCAAGCCCCCCAGTGTGGGCCCTCACCCCATTTGGGTGTAACAAGCCTGGGTGACAGGCTGTTTTTAAGCTGCCCACAGTCCCTTCAGGTTTTGGGTCCCTACTGGGGTGCCTGGCCAGACTGAGTGAGGAGCTGAGGGCCATTTTCAGGTTGTCCACAGTCCTTTCAGGGTTCAAGTCCCTACTGGGGTATCTGGCCAGCCTGGGCGAGGGGCTGAGGGCTGTTTTCAGGCTTTCAAGCTGCCCACAGCTCCCACTGACCCAAGGTCCCAGTGAGGCTGGCTGGAATCAGGTTTCTGGGGTTTATTTATCTTCTATAATTGAAACACGGTTACTTTGAGCTGAGGCCTAGGCAGGTAAGGAAGCCTCCTGTTTGTTTCAGCTCTGTGGTTTCTATAATTGAAACATTGTTACCGTGAGCAGAGACTCAGCCAGCCTAGGCAGGCAGTTGCAATGGAAGCCTGCTGTTTACTCTAACTCTGTGGCTGCTGGCCGCCATCTTGGCTGGGTTAATTTGCATACAACCACTCTGATTGGCTGGTGAGTGTGGCTTGGCAGGTGGGCATGGTTTAGTCATCCTGGAGAGATGGTTAATTTGCATATTACTCTTTTATTAGATTAGATTGTCCTTCTTCATATTCAATGTTCCCTAATGCATCAAAAGTGGCCTATACTATGATGATTATAAGCATTCTAGAGAAAAGAATAATGTTATTGTTTCTTTCATCTCCAGGTACAGCACAAAGCCTCACTATAAAACACATTTAGCTCATGTTAACTTGACTTAACTTGAAATCCTTTAGTTTTAAACTAAAATATAATATAATAACATAAAATAACTGTCCTGCCTATGTTGCCCTCTCTTGTACACTTTAATAAGAATTACACCACATTGCAATATAATCATATTTATATAAGCCAAGGAAAAGTTGTTCAACTTTAATGACTGACGCCGTCCAATATGTGCAACTGAAATAGCACATAAGTATTCTACAATTCTGCCAGAAAAACAAAGGTTAGTCTTTTTAACTTAATGTATTCAGTACATGATACTCTTTGGTTAATTTTGCTAAAATTATGTTATTTTCATTTGTTTTTGTTCCATCTCCTTTACAAGGTAGATCCCATCTTCATGCAGGAAAGCATAAAATAGAACAAGTCACACAGATAACTGAAAATGTTCAACTAAATACCATCTGGGGAAACAGTACTTTAGATATCATATCTGGAATATTGTTTTTTCCCCAACTGGCAGGAGTTGGAGCCAGCAGACTTCATTATTTCAGTTCCAGTAGCAGGACCACATCTGTGATGGATATGGCTACATCTAACTGTCTTGGCCAAAAACCATAATTTTGAACTTGGATCCCTCTCTCACTAGATAGGTAAAAATTAAATCAAGTTGAATCATACAGATATCTAAATGTAGCAGCTAAAACTATAAAATTCTTAGAAGAACACATAGGTGTAATCTTTTGTGACCTCCAATAATGCAATGATTTCTTAGATTTGGCATAAAAAATACATGACATAAGAAAGAAATACACTGGATTTAGTAAAAATTTTAAATTTCGTGCTTCAAGGGACATCATAAAGAAAATAAAGAGATAATCCACAGAAATGGAGAAAATATTTGCAAATTATGTCTGATGAGACTAGTACCCTGAACATGTAAAGAATTCTCATAACTCAACAATAAAAATACATATAACACATTTTTTTAAGTGAGCAAGAGTTTTGAGAAGATATTTATTATGAGAAGAAATGGTCAGTTAGCACAGTAAAAGATGCCAACATCGCTGGTCATTAGGGAAATACCAAATTTAAACAATGAAATACTACTTCATACCCAGTAAGGTGGCTAAAATTAAAAAGACAGGCTATAATCCTAACTGGTTTGGCTCAGTGGATACAGCGTCGGCCTGCGGACTGAAAGGTCCCAGGTTCGATTCTGGTCAAGGGCATGTACCGTGGTTGCAGACATATCCCCGGGTGGGGGGTGTGCAGGAGATAGCTGATCACTGTTTCTCTCTCATCGATGTTTCTAACTCTCTATCCCTTTCTCTTCCTCTCTGTGAAAATTCAATAGAATATATTTGTTTTTAAAAAGACAGACTATACTAGTGAAATCCTCCTACATTTCTAGTGGGATTGTAAAATGGTGTGTCCACTTTGGAAAACAGTTTGTCAGTTCCTGGAAATTTACATATGGTATTACTGTATGAACACAAGGTGTTAAATCAGAGAGTTGAAAACATATGTCCAAATAAAAATGTAAGTGCTCACTGTAGCGTTATTTAAATAGCTCAAAAGTGGAAATAATCCAAAAATCCATGAATTACTAAATGAACATACAAATGTGGCTTATCTATACAGTGGAATGATAGCCCTAAAAAGTAATGACATACTGACACATGCTATAACATGGATAAACTTTGAAAACATTATACTAAATAAAATTTTAAAAACCTAGATAGAAAAGTTATATAGAAAAGTTATAAAACCTAGATAGAAAAGTGTGTGATTCTGTATGTGAAATATACAGGACATACCATAAAAACAAAAAGCAGAAAGGTGGTTTCTGAGAGCTGGACAGATGGGACAGGGATAAGAGCCTTCAAATTGT
>PVJC01049458.1:0-12172 GCA_004026665.1 Murina feae | reverse complement strand
CCCCAGCCCGCCACCTTGCTTTCCCACTTCCTGGTGCCCTGCAAGGGGCCTGGGAAGCCCGCCAAGCAGGCTGCCGACCCCCTGCCGCCTCCTACCCGCTCCCCGATGCCCCTCCAACCCTGCCGCCTCTTTGCCGCTCCCCGATGCCCTCCAACCCTGCCGCCTCTTTCCCTCTCACGGCTCCTGGGTCCTGCGCTGTCCCGCCCTGCAGCCGCTCTGTGCACTCGGGAGGTCCCTCAGCCCGGCCTGTGCCCTCTCGCAGTCTGGGACCCCGCGGGTGACGTCCCACCTGCTGGTGTGCCTGACCAGCCTGGGTGAGGGGCTTTCAGGCTGCCCACAGCTCCCATTGCCCAACGTCCCAGCAAGGCCGGCTGGACGCAGGTTTCCTATAATTGATGCTGTTCCTTTAAGGCGAGGCCTTTTACTAACGAAGCCTCTGCCTCACCTCCTGGCTTCTATAATGAAACAATTGTTACACTTAATTGTTGTAAATGTGCGTTTTTGCTTCAGGCCAAAGGCTAAGGAGCCAGCGAGCAGGTAGTTTCCCTTTCGCTCCTGCTGCAACAGACTCTGCCTAAACGTTTACTCAGGTCCCTGAGTGGCGGCCGCCATGTTGGCTGGGCTAATTTGCATACAGCTGTTCTGATTGGCTGTGGGTGTCCCGGAGAAATGGTTAATTTTACTATTCCGCTTTTATTAGTTTAGATGTAAACCAGATAGTCAAGGATCACCTCAGTCAGGCTTTCTTCATTGTTGCTTTACCAAACAGCTTTTGTCAAGACCACATGTGACAAATTCAATGGACAGTTTTAAGTTTTTATCTCTTGTGACCTTCAGGGTACTTTTCACAGTCATCACTTTCCATCCTTATTTTTTGCCTCTTAGTCGTTCTATTTGGATGGCTTGTCCTTTCAGCAGTCTGCCCTGCTGGATCAATGTTGACCTTTAACCTTTGAAATGTTCCAGGACTCATTCCTTAGCACACTCCTCTAACTTCTCTCCCCACCCCGTCCGCCCCCCTGGCAGGGGTTGGTGAACCTGTGCCATGAAGGGGGTCACATAGCAGATAGACTATGGGCAGTCCATACAGTCTCTGTCACAGCTAGGCAACTCTGCTGTTGTATTGCAAAGCAGCCAGAGATAAGTAAAAGTAAGGGTGTGACTATATTCCAACGAAACTTTATTTGCAGGTATAAAACAGGCGGTGGGCTGTGTTTGGCCCGGAGTTGACTGACTTTTGCTGTTACTCTAGCTGATCCCATCCAGTCCATAGCTTTAGCTACCATCTATGCCTCCCAGATTTGTAACATTTAGTCCCAGTTTCTTGAACACAGAATTTACTCATCCAGCCTTCCACCCTGTATCCTACTTCAATGTTTACCAAGCATCTCAAGGTTATCATGTACAAACCAGAAATCCTAACCCGCCTTCCATTCCTAACTTTTCACATCTATGACCAGTAACCTAGGAATCGTTCTTGTTGCCTTTTACTTTGACCCCCACATGTGAGTTCATTAGTCTCTTCCCTTAATTCTGCTTTGAACGTATCCAGAAGACAATTACACCTCTCCACTTCCACCTTTGCCACTTTTTCCATGTCACCGTCATCTTTCACTTAGCCAATAGCTTCCTACTTCCAGCTTTGTCCCCCCCGTAGTCTGCTTTTCACCTTGACCCTTTTAAAGTGTAAGTTAGGTCATGACCAGACTCTGCTCAAACCCCAGTAGCTTTCCATTTCATTCAAAATAAATTTTAAATATTTACTGTGTGACCTAATACTCAGCTTCCTCTCTGAATTCATCACTCACCACCCTTCCCTTTGATCATGTGTTCTGCCGTCCTGCCTCCTTGCTGGTTCTCACACATGCTGTGCATGTTCTTGCCTCAGCGCTCTGTGCTTGCTGTGTGCCTGCGGTGTTTCGCCCTACCTGACCACTTCACCACTTCCTCACTCCATTCCGCTCTGTGCTGAGTGTGACCCATCAGAGACATCTTTTGTGACTTTTCTATATAATAGTATCCCCTTCCATTATTCACTCTTTTCTTTGCCTGATTAGTTTTCCTTTATGGTGCTTCTTGTGCCTGATATCCTAAAAACATATTTATATTCATTGCTTTTGTAAATCCTTCTCCCCCTGAATATAAGTTGCTTAAGAGCAGGGAATTTGTACACCTGATATCAAAAACAGTGTTCAGCGAATATTTACTGCGTGAATGAGTTTATGGAGATCTTGTAAATTAAATGGGAAAAGAAGAAAGTAGAAAGAAGAGAACCTGAATTTTAAAAAGTCAAATGGTGTCCTCTGAGATTTTAGAAGCTGTTTCATCCATTAAAAAGGAAGAGGAAGCTATGAAGAAAAGGCAAAAAACAAGCACTCTTGGAAATTACAGTGTGGTTCTTAAAACAGCTCAATAGAAGCTGTAGTGGGTTGAATAGTGTTCTGTTGTTTGAAGCACCAAGTTTGTAGTAATTTGGTATGTTAGCCCAAGGAAGTTAATACGGAAAAGTTTGACTGTAAAGCAGCCTACCAGAAAGGTTGAACAAAATATCAGGGGGAAAAAAAAGAGGTTTGACTGGAACACATTCCAGAAGGAAGAAACAGACAAAATACAGAAGAAATTATCAAAGGGGTAATATAACAGATCTAAAAATTTAAGGACCTAAGTATTCTAAGTTCCAGACATATAATTGTGAAATCTCAGAAAACTGAGACTATAAAGAAGACCCTAATAAAAGTCTTGTGGCAGGGTCAGGGAGGGAGGGAGAACAGGTCACTTGAAAGGGAATGAGAACTGAACTGGTATCTGACTTATCAGCAACACCGAGTGCTTGATGACTAGTCTATTGCCTTCAAAATTCTGAGAGAAAATAATATTCTTCCTAGCATTCTCTCACCAGACAACCATTAACCTAGAGTGAAGATTGAATGAAGACTTGGGACATTTACCTCACATGCAGCCTTTGTTACAGAACATAAGTTAGTGATATGCTTCTATAAAATAAGTAAACAAACCAAAAATGATGAATAGGATCCAGAAAAATAGTAAATCTTAGCTGGAGACCATAGAAGCAAAATCTTCGGATGCCAAGCAAACATTCAATCCAGATATCAGGAAGTTGGGTCTCCATAGGGAGCTGTATGGATAAAGAGAGAATTCCATAGTTTTGATGGTGTCTGTGATGCATTAAAACAATTTATAGAAATGATTATGATTCACAATGGAAGAAAGGTGATTAGAAGCACAGAGCAAAATACTGAACAAGACAGGAAATTTAATTTTAACATTCTGCTTGGCTAAAAATCAGTACATTGACAGTGCTTCTCAAACTTCCCTGAGCATAAGAATTATTTGGGTGTGCTAAAAATATAGATATCCAGATATTTTTCTTAAGTTTCTGATTCACTAGTATGAATGAAACCAGGGTTCAGAGACCTGTTTAACAAGCACTCCAGGTTTTTCTCATCCTTAGAAAAATTTTGGAAATACAGTTGACCCTTGAACAACATGGGAGTTAGGGATACCAACCCTCTGCAAAATCAGAAATCCACATGTAACTATTGACTCTCCCAAAAGTTTACTAATAGAGCCTTACTAATAACATTAACTGTAGATAAGCACATACTTAACTGTTATGTGTATTATGCATCATCCTATATAATAAAGAAGTAATATGCAAATTAACCCTCATGCTCTCACAAGATAGCTGCCTAGAGTGTGGAGCTTTTGACGCTGACTGGCATAGAAACTGACCAATCAGAACCAAATCTGGGTGAACTGCTAAGAGCCAGTGGCTGCTTAGGAGGTGGAGCTTTTGGTACTGACTGGCATAGAAACTGACCAATCAGAACCTAATCTGGGTGAACTGTGAAAGCAGAACCTAAGGTGGTGGCTAAGGAGGAGTTTTAAGGGCAACAGCTATTTGGTGTAAGGTTTAAGAAAGTGGTTCAATTTTTAATGACCGGTTTGGCAGTATAGTGCAAATGGCTGGCTGTCAGTCCAAATATAAGGATTATGTATTTTTGTTGGCCAAGAGCATCTCCTCCTGCTGAAAAAGCTCCCCCTCCCCATTTAAGCAATCCCATCCTATATAATCTATCTATATAATAAAAGGGTCAATTGGCCATCTTTCTTCTGACAAAGCCATGGTGGTGGGGGCCGAGGCAGAGGCAATTTGGGGTGATCAGGCCATCAGGGGAGAGCAGTTGGGGTTGAGATCAGGCCAGCAGGGGAGGGCAGTTAGGGGCAGTCAGGCTGGCAGAGGCAGTTAGGGGTGATCAGGCAGGCAGGCAGGTGAGTGGTTAGGAGCCAGCGGTCCCAGATTGCGAGAGGGATGTCCAACTGCTGGTTAGGAGCCAGCGGTCCCAAATTACAAAAGGGATGTCCGACTGCTAGTTTGGGATCGGGCCTAAACTGGCAGTCAGACATCCCCCAAGGAGTCCCCAATTGGAGAGGGTGCAGATTGATATGAGGGACATCCCCCCCTCCTGCACGAATTTCATGCACTGCGCCACTAGTATCCTTACAATTGAGTAAGCTAGAGAAAAGAAAAAGCTACTAAGAAAATCATAAAACAAATACATTTACAGTATTTTTTATGTGTTTTTATTGATTTTAGAGGGACAGGCAGGGAGCAGGAAAGAAACATCGATGAGAGAGAAACATCAACATTGATCCCCTGCCTCCTGCACACTCCCTGCTGGGGATTGAGCCTGTAACCCAGGCAGATGCCCTGACTGGAAATGAAACTGGCAACCTCCTGGTGCATGGGTTGATGCTCAATCCCGGAGCCATACTGGCCAGGCTACGTTATTTTGGGGGGAATATCTGCTGTATAAGCGAACCTGCTCAGCTCAAATCGTATTGTTCAAGAGTCAACTTTGTATGAAAATAGGAAAAGCATAGAAAATTTAATGTTAGAATATCAAACATTTTATCAGCCTTGATATGAAAATATAAAAGTTCAGGAGACAATAACTAGGAGTGAGAAGAATGAGGAAAGAGGGGTAAAAAACTGATTAGTAGAATCAAAAAATACTGTATATGTTTGGTGGAACAAAGAATAAAGACTGTAAAGTGTAAAGATTAGCTAATAGAGAGCTTAAGGAAAATAGGTTGAACTAAACTTATTTCTCAACATTGGAATCAGTAGATAATTTCTAAAATGGATACAGCTAATCATATTTATATTATTTAGGGAAATGAATAAAATCTACACTAGACCTAAATAAATTAAAGAGTGAGAGTGGGTTGCTCTAATAGGTCTGTATTGGAGAGAGGTGGGGACTTTTACCTTTTTAACCTTGCATATGCATAGTTTTCTTTAAACAACAACAAAATACATATTTAGAAAAGTAAATTAGCAACAACTTGGTTTCAGCTCTAAAGAGACAACTGGTCAGAGCTTCACCAATTTACTCTGAGCCTCTGAGGAAGGACGTCTGTCTCTAATGTGTGCTTCTGTTGCCTTTAAAGAGTGACATACATTGCAGTGGTCCTTGCTGCATAGACCATTTCCGTCTCTATGGCTCACAGGTATAATATGGATTACCCTTTCATTTTATAGGATCAGGATAGATAGTGCATATCTTTAAATCCACCGTTGGAGAATCTTAATACTTTAAACGGAGCATAATAGCACTGACCCTAGCAAATGTTTAATGGAAGATTCTCATCCTTCTTTTGTGCATTAGGTCAATGATTAGCTCTCAATGTGCCAGGAGAACTGCTTTTTCTTTAAGCATCACAGGCTCCTGTGATGGAGCACAACCCTGTCTTAGCCATGGGCATAGCTCACTTTTTAGCACCTTTGAATCCCAGCATTTAGTACATTTCCTTTTACGTAACTAAATTATACATTGCTTAATTGAACAATGTAGAAAAAATTAAGTTTCCAATAAATTGTTTAACTTTATCAAGCTCAGGAGCTAGAACTCGGGTTCATGGCCTCTGCATGCATTGCTCCTGTGTGAATTTATTGGTGTATTGTTTACCCAAAGCATTATTATATGTGATCTAGGGCCATATTTCATTTTTCTAGAAATAATTTTTATTACATTTTTATTTATACTTTTTGATGATCTAAATATATGGTTACCTGAGTTAGACCATTCACTCATTTACACTCTTTTTACCTTCTGAAATGGCAATTAGAAAACAATTTCAACATATATTGTCATTACCTTAATATTTAAGTAGAATGCTATTTAGATCCCAGTTTAAAGAGCAATTGTCACAGACCTTTAGCTTTTATCGATCTCAGTTTCTATCTTCCTTAGCCCTGAGGGACGTGCACTCAACTTACATCTTAATATGTTTGTTGGGGGCTGTTCCCAGTTAATAGGAGCTTTAGGGAAATTTATCACCAGGTCTGTGTGCTAGAGGTATCATTAACTCTTTTTTTTAATATACCATATTTTTTATTGATTTCAGAGAGGAAGGGAAGGGAGAGAGAGAGAGAAACATCAATAATAAGAATCATTGATAGGCTGCCTCCTGCACACCTCCCTCCCCTCCCCCAACTAGGGATTGAGCCCGCAACCCAGGCTTGTGCCTTGACCAGAATGGAACCAGGGGCCCTTTAGTCCGCAGCCAATGCTCTATCCACTGAGCCAAACCAGCTAGTTATTCTTAATTACAAAGGTAGCCCAGCTATTCTGTCAAGTTTCCTGCCTTAATTTTAGTAACGAATTTATCTGGTTTGTGCAGCTTCTGGAATTCTTAGAGCTGAAATTATTGTTAATTTTCATCACAGTGATAGTTCCCTAGTGTAACAACTGAAGTAATCTGCTAAAGCAACAATTTCAACCTCTTTTATCTCAGGGCACACATAAACTAATTAAAATTCTGTGGCACACCAAAAAAAAATTTGCTGGTCTGATGAAAAATAGGTATAATTTTGATGTATTCATACCTATTGCTGGGCTGGCTGTTATTTTTTATTTGACAATCTAAGGGAAAAGAGGTGAGTATCCCTGGCTAAATAGTTAGGTATTGCATCTTTTAAAAATTCTTATGGCATACCAGTTGAAAATGGCTGTACTAAAGGATTGTATTTTTAAAAAATATTTTTATTGATTCGGAGAGGAAGGGAAAGGGAGAGAGAGATAGAAACATCAATGATGAGAGAGAATCATTGATCGGCTGCCTCCTGTACACCCCACACTGGGGATCCAGCCTTGCAACCCAGGCATGTACCCTGACTGGGAATCGAACCGTGACTTCCTGGTTCATGGGTCAATCCTCAACCACTGAACCATGCCAGCTAGGCTAAAGGATTGTATTTTTATTCTCATCAAAATTCTACCTTATCTTTGTGACTTAAAGCAGAGAAAAGAATTACAGATTGATGATTGAAACAGATACATTTCAATGAAAGTGCCTGTTGATTTATTGTATTTTATTTTTTAAGTAATACATATTTTATATGTATTTTTAAAGTATTTATATGTATTTTTATGCATTTGTACGTATTTATATGTATTTTTAAAGCATTTAAAATACATATTTCAGTATGTAATGATGAAGATAAGTTAGTTTCTGTTGTTAGTTATTTTTTTAAGAAATTTACCTTAATATTAACATTGTTACCACTTTGAGTGGAGAGGAATTATTCATTTCTTTTATTTGGGTAGGACCTTTAGACCTTTGTTCATATGAATTCTAGGCAGAAATTGGGAATTCTGTTGTTCAGTTTCTCTTAGGGAATTGGCATCAGATTTAATCCAATTCACTTAATAAAGACTTTTCAAAATGACATTTTTCATATTTGGGATTTTAGTCTATTTTAGACATTTTCTGCTTTGGATGTTTACCACAGGGATAAGTAATGATTTCAGCAACCTAAATATGGTTTATTTGGTGTATATTTCTTTTTAATGAGTATAGTGGAGCAAGTTTTAAAAGTTGAATTAAACTTTAATTGGGAGTTAAAGTTAATTTTGAAAATACTTTTAAAACCTTTTTTAAGTTTAAAGTGGATAAAAGTATACTTGCTCTAAAGAATGGACTTGTTCATTGTTTGTTTGTTTTCTTTCCAGAGAATGAAGCTGGTCACTACATTTCCCCCTTTCATGATATTCCTCTGAAGGTGGACTCTAAAGAGGTATTGTTTTAACTTGTTTTGCGGAAGAAAATTCGTACTTCTAGTATCACCATAAAATGCTTTTTGAAAGCATCTAGAAAGAAAAGAATGTGGTCACAGTCAGAAAGGATGCAAGTTACTACAACAGGATTGTAGCCTCCTTTCTGAATTAGAATTTGTATGAGAATAGGATTCTGTGTGGAAGATTTAGGAAGAAAGGCATGGTAGTGGGCCCTAAAGCTTAGAATCTGGCAGGAAATAAAGATTAAGCTTAAGAATTTAAGAGGTTAATAACAGGCATACTTTTTAATAATATTAATAAAATAATTAACATTTGTGGATTTTTTTCTATTTGCTGGTCACCATGTGAACATATGCCATTTTATTTAATCCTTATGAGTTACTATGATCTCCAAGGACACCAAAACTAAAGGCATTTCACTGCCTTATCTAAGGTCAAACAGCTGGTTAAGTTCACCTGCATTATCTCAATAGGTGAGGGCTATTACTCTTACATTGTTACTGAGGTTAAATGCCTTGCCCATGATCAGAAATCTAGTCTGTTGTGGAGGTGGGTTTTTGAACTAGCAATTCTGATCATAGCTCATGGTCTTTTTTTTAAATATTTTTTTATTGATTTCTGAGAGGAAGGGAGAGGAAGAGAGAGAGAGAAACATCAATGATAAGGGAGAATCATTGATTGGCTGCCTCCTGCATGTCCCCTTCTGGGGACGGAGCCCACAACCCAGGCATGTGCCCTGACTGGGGATCGAACTGTGACCTCCTGGTTCATAGGTCGACGCTCAACCACTGAGCCATGCTGGCTGGGCAAGATCATGGTCTTGAATTACTCTATGAAGCAGATGCTGGAAAGATAAAGTTGGGAGATGGTAATCTTTGAATAGCTCTTCTCCTGGAACCTAACATTACTTGATAGATATGAGCAAGGGAAGAATGTAGGTCAATAGGAGTGGAAGCCCCTGCTCCTGAAGGTGGCGCTGAGAGCTGAGAATGGCTCAGAATCATGGGAGCATTCGGCTAGCTGGCAAGATGGCATAGCTGATAGCGAATGTTAGTTATCCTCACTGAGTTGGAAATTCTGTCCTTAAAATGCCAGGAGTTAATTGGTTTATTTCATTATCAAATGTAGTGAGGGGCATGGTTCTTAAGTAAATAAGCAGGACTGCATTCCAGGTCGAGGTCATATGGGGCTGGTTGATGGGACTGGGCTTTTTAGATTAGT
Source organism: Murina feae (assembly GCA_004026665.1). Taxonomy (NCBI): domain Eukaryota; kingdom Metazoa; phylum Chordata; class Mammalia; order Chiroptera; family Vespertilionidae; genus Murina; species Murina feae. The sequence continues at coordinate 2,846 of PVJC01049458.1, read as the reverse complement.
GTAGGGCAGAGGCTAGTGAAGTGGGAAGCTGCTTTCGATGTAAGAGTGGTTTGACCTTGGTGTTACCTTGGAAGCCGCATATAAGGCATCATGCTAAGGTCATGGAAGGCTGAAGCAGGATTTGCACTGACTTTACCCCTTCAGAGGACTGGTCTGTCGATAATGATGGCAGTAAGGAGCATAACAGTGAACATTTATTGGGTGCTCATTGTGCTCTGCAAAGCATTGTGCTCAGCGCTTGCCTTGCAGTACCTCAGTAGGTGAGGGCTGCTGTTACCCTTAGGTTGTTAATGAAGGTAAGTACCTTGCCCGTGGTCGGAAGTCTAGTCTGTTGTGGAGGTGGGATTTGCATTTAGGTGCTCTAACCCATAACTTCCATTCTTAACTGCTCTTGTGCAGTCCTTTCAGCTCATTACTTCTAAGAAGTGTTCAGCTACAGAACAAAGGGTCATGTAATCTGGAGAGAGAAAGAAACCAAAGAGAGAACAGAAATAACTTCATTTTACTGTGTGTGTCCCTGTATGTCTAAGCGTGTGTGTGTGTGTGTGTGTGTGTGTGTGTGTGTGTCCATGTCCATCCATGTGTTTTGTTCTGTTTGGGACAGTGAACTATCCAACCTAAATATCTTGTGTTTCCCATCACCTCTCCTTGCTTTTGGCCACAAGTGCATGCGTTCACGTATTCATTTGTTCATTAATTTAATCCAATCTTTTTCATTTTATAGCACATATAGACTCATTAAAATTCTGTTTTTAATTAAAGTTCTGCTTTTAATTAAAATTCTGTTTTTCAGATAGACAAAATATATTTTTTGGTGTGACCAAAAATATATTTTGTCTATCTGAAAAAAAGGTATAATTTTGATTGATTTATAAAAATAATAATAATAATTACCTACACTTTTTGCTCCAAAGTGATATTTTAAAAAATCAGGTGCCTATACTTGTATAGAAGGATTTGTGGTACCAAGAACTAACCAATCAAATGCAACCTTATTATGTGACATGAACAATAAGATACAACTCTATTATATCATATATATATATATATATATATATATATATATATATATATATATATATATTATAATTCAACATAGGGCATTCACACCAGATAGCTATTGTTGTGTTGGCTGTTGTCATTCCTTAAATTTGACATTCTAAGGAAAAAGAGGTCAGTGCCCTTGATTAAATAGTCAGGTATTGCATGTTATAAAAATTCTTGCCGCACACAGGTTTAAAATCGCTGTTTTAGTCATTCAGTAATCAGTGCATAAGGCAGCAGTATTGTAGGCACTAGGAATGCAGTGGTGAATAAGATGGCTATAGCTCCTACTCAGCTGGAGCTGTATTTTCAGACAACCAGAAAACAGCCATGTCAGTCAGATAGTGTTACGTGCTGTTAAACTAGGACAGGGTAAGGAAAGGAGTGACTGGAAGGATGCTGCTTGCTGTACCATGGCAACATCTGTGTAGCTGACAAAACTAATAATAACATTGGGAAACATGTGGTAGGTTGGGGAGAGGTATGGAAGAAAGAGTGGACTAGAAATTAGCAGGCATAATATTCTGCCTAAGGAGGATAGGGCAGGGCAAAATGTAACAAGACACGCCAGTGAATTCTGGGCACGGGGAGATCGGTACGCACAGCGGTTGATTCAATAGGCTGTAATGATTAGTTAGAACTATTGCACCTTGTACTTTGAGATGTGGTATTTTAAGAATAGTAATAATGTGTCACAGCAAACTTGGACTAATCATTTTTCTGTTTGTTTTGTTTCCTTCATTCCTCATTTTTGTGTAAAAGTTACATATAATGTGTGTGAGCATTTCTGAATGGCATAGTTTTTCTTCCCAACCCAGCCTATACTCTGCTTTAATTTAAAAGTGCATGGTGGAGGCACAGTAATCGCACCTTGGTGGGATTTCCAGGCGGGAGGTGCAGTCGAGTACTTTCATAGCTTGTTAGTCATGTTCCCTGGAGTTTAATTTCAATAATGAAATGACCGTTTTAAGCGCAGTCACTGGAAACTGCCAGTCTTTCCTTAAAAACTGACTGGAGCCTTTGCTTATTTTATAGAATCTAGGAGAATGTACTTGAAAGAAATGTAACTTTTCCGATGATTAGTTTTATGAAACACTTTGATGCCCCGTGCACGTGGGGGTGCGAACACTAAGCCGTTGGTGGGTGCTCTGTGTCATCAGGTCTCGGCCCAGCGTCTCGTGGGACGTGTATGCAACAGGCATATTTTCATGGTTTTGCGGTGCAGCTGTATTTTCATGACCTGAAACAATCATAAATACCATCTTTTCTTTTATAGGAAAATGGCATACCTACAAAGAAAGCACGGAATGATGAATCTGAGGTATACCTAAAGGTTTCTGTTTTTGTGACTCACTGATATTGTCTGTTAAAGACCTTGGTGACAGTTTGCATTTGTAAAGTGCTTCTGAATTTCCCCCTGCAAGACTTTCGTGTACAGTCTGGTGTTTTTCTTCTTCTGGTATCACTTTAAGGCACAAGTGATGCTATTACCATTTCTCTTTTTTTTTCTTATAGTAAAATATAGACAGAGTGGCCAGATTATTATGACCACCCTATCAGTACAATAAAATGAATCAGTTATGCAAATAATAATAATAATAATAATCTTCTATAATAAAAGCGAAACATGCAAATGTGACCGTTACCACCAGCCAATCAGAGTGGCTGTATGCAAATTAACCCAGCCAAGATGGAGGCCAACAGCCAATCAGAGCGGCTGTATGCAAATTAACCCAGCCAAGATGGAGGCCAACAGCCACGGAACTAGAACAAACCAAAGGGTTCTGTTGCAACTGCCTGCC
>PVJC01049457.1:0-12169 GCA_004026665.1 Murina feae | reverse complement strand
GAGAGAGAGAGAGAGAGAGAGAGAGAGAGAGAGAGAGAGAGAAACATCAGTGTGAGAAACATCCATCAGTTGCCTACGGTATGCCCCAACTGGGGAATGAACTCGCAACCTAAGTATGTGCTCTGACCAGGAATCGAACTTGTAAGAGACAAGGTTCCAACTAACTGAGCCACCTGGCTGGGCAAGAATTTTTAAAACATGCAATACCCTAGTCAGGGACATTGACCTCTTCCCTCAGATTCTCAAATCAAAAAATGACAACAGCCAACACAGCAATAGCTGTCTGGTGTGAATTCCCCGCCTTTAACCAAAAATATATAGATTACATAACAGAGTTGCATCTTATTGGTCATGTGGAATAATAAGGTTGCATCTGATTGGTTAACTCTTGGTACCAGAAATCCTTATATACAAGTATAGGCATCTATTTTTTAAAAAAATCACTTTGGCGCAAAATGGGTAGGTAATTAAATCACTATTATTATCATTCTTTTGTAAGTCAATAAAAATAATACTTATTTTTTTTGTCAGGTCGGCAAAAAATACAGTATCTTTTTTCAAGTTCCACAGAATTTTAGTAATTAGTTTATGTATGCCATGAGATATGAGAGTTGAAAATGGCTGGATTACAGGATAGTTAACAAGAATATGTGCTCCTTGGAGGGTGGTTATGCCTCCAAAGGATCTGAAAAAGAGGATTGCTTCTGGCGTTTCAAAGGTTTGCTAATTTAGATGCACAAGAACAGTGCTTAAGGCAAAGATCAGCCTTTTATAAGCCCGGGATGTGACTAACCACCATGACCTGCCCAGTTAGCAATTTGTGATCAGATCATCCTGTGAGATTGCCTTCCATAGAACATCTTTCTTTCTTTGTCCACAGCAACTTGCTCAAGGTCACACAGCTTGAAAGCAAAGAATATGACTCATTCCCCCTTGGGTGATGTCTACCAGTTAGGCTCTGCAATCCAGGACTGCTGGCTCCCAACTGCTTTCCTGCCTGCCTACCTGATTTCCCCTAACTGCTTCTGCCTGCCAGCCTGATCACCCCCTAACCACTCCCCTGCCAGTCTGATTGATGCCTAACTGCTCCCCTGCCGGCCCTATCGCCCCCAACTGCCCTCCCATGCCATCCCAGTTGCCTCCAACTGCCCTCTCCTGCTGGCCTGGTCACCCACAACTGCACTCCCCAGCCAGCCATCTTTGACCATATCGGGGAGGCCATCTTGTGTAAAGGTGTGATGGTCAATTTGCATATTGCCTCTTTATTATATAGTACTAGAGGCCCAGTGCATGAAAATTCATGCACTGGGGGGATGTGTCTCTCCTCCCCCTGGCTATCACAAGAGCCATTCTCCCGAGGCTGCCTTCCTCCTCCCACAAATGTCATGATTGCCTTCTTCTCCCATGCTACCACCTCTCCTGAGCTGCTGGCCCTCAGCCCTCGCAGCCACTATGGCTTTGTCTGGAAGGATGTCTGGAAGATGTCTGGTCTAATTAACATATTATCCTTTTATTGGTATAGATAGATGGGGGAGTTCACAGAAAAGTGTGACTTAATGAGGCAGTTAGAATTTGGGGCTTATATACCATCCAAATTGGGAAAGGGAGGGGGAGAAGGATACTTTAAAAAAAAAAAGATATTTTTATTGATTTCAGAGAGGAAGGGAGAGGGAGAGAGAGATAGAAACATCAATGATGAAAGAGAATCACTGATTGGCTCCTGCACACCCCCTACTGGGGATTGAGCCCACAACCCAGGCATGTGCCCTTGACAGTAATCAAATCTGCAACCTTTCAGTCCACAGGCTGACACTCTATCCACTGAGCCAAACCAGCCAGGTCAGAGAAGGACATTTTGGAAAATGACCTCTTAATAGGGGAAAGGAATGGGAGAGGGCATTTATGGGAAGTCAAATGAGTTTTAGAAAGACAAATGGGAGAGTAAATGGGAGAGGTATGATAACTGTGTGACAATGTCCACTTAGGTGTGGTGCAAACATCTCCCCTCCAATAATGAAGTCAATACAGCAAAACAGTCCATCTTTGCTGGTTATAAGAAACCTCCCAGGAGGGGATTTAGGACAATGGAATTCTTTGGGGAGGCTCTGCTTTTAGGTAGATAAGGGGCTTCAGAAAAAATGCCTACACTCAAATGCCTTCTGTTCAAAATAATTGTAATACTACAGTGGTGTATTCTGGATCCCTTCACAACCCATGGATCTTCAGCTGCTCCTGAGAAAAAAGTGGTCATTGATGAGGCCACTGCTGCCAGAATCTAGAGACCTGTGGGGAGAAAGTGCTTCGAGGCGTAAGACGGTGCTTCTTCTGTGCAGAATCAATTCTTTAGGGTGGCACTGTCCAATGGAAATAAAATGGGGCTATACATGTAATTGCAAACTTTTGGATAGTCATACTGCAAGGTAAAAAGAAACAGGTGGAATCAATTTTGAATCAAAGCTTTTTTCATTTCAACATGCAAAAATTATTTGGGATATTTTAGCATTTTTTGGAATGTGGTCTTCGAAATCCAGTTCATAATTTGCCCTTCTCTCCATTCAGATGAGCCACATGCCAAGGAGTGATGAACAGGTGGCTGGCTGAGAGCTATCGTATTAGACAACGTAGGCTGCCAGGGTCCAGCATGAGGAATTTCCTATGGACACAAGGCTGCAAATATCCCTTGCTTCTATAGCTGAATATCTAGCAGGTCTAGAAAAAGTTACAGCCATGTGGGGAGTTCCTGGGAGTAGGATGTTAGATGGAAAGTGTCCATATCAAGGCTACAGCCTCTAGGACATCTGTATGTGAATTAGAAAATGGTGAGGGTTATGGGCTCAGGCTTAGAGAGAGAAAGGCTCTTTTCAACAAAAACAACAAGAGCCCCAGGCTCCTCTTTGTCCAGCAGTCTTGTATTAGCCAGGCTCAGTATTCCAGGTATTTCAAGTGGAATATATTTAATACATGGGAACAGGGGTCTGGGCCACTTGCTTCCTATTCACTCACAGAAACTAAGGATGTTTTTCTTGTATCCCCACAGTCTGTACACTCAGTGCTGGGCACTGTGGTCACTCAGTAGTTGTGTGAAGAAGTAAATAAGTGCAGACCCCACAGGGCTGACTCTGGACACCAAGAAGTATGCCCTACCCTTGCCTCAGGGCCTGAGACCCCTACTGGGTTAAGATGTTGAAAGCACCTCTGTTTGAGCACTAACTCAGGTGTGGCAGACACTGTAACCAGCCATTGCCCCCCTTCCTTGCTCACTGAACCCCAATATTGTTTGAGTAATAATGTGTCCAACCCTTGGAGAGGTACCATGATTCATCTAATCCAGTGATGGCAACCACATTCCCAGCCTCCCTTGCAGCTAGAAGTGGTCAGTTGACCTATGTAGACATGGAGATATGGAGAAGTCTGCCTGGAGGCTTTAGCACAAGACAAGAAAGTGTGCTAGGAGACCTAGCTGCCCTCACTCCCTATCCCAGCATCCTCTGCTCTGCACTTTCTAACTTAGCATATGGTGAGAGGATATGACGTTAGGAGCTGCTATGCAGGCGTTTGCCTTGTGAGGTCAAGAGAAAAGCAGATCTGCCAGCCCCCAAACAAATGCCAGCACCTCCTATCTCTAGACTTCTTGATTTCATGAGAAATATATGCCCCTATGTTTAAAGCCATATTACGTTGTTTACTTTTTGTTTTGGTTTTTTGTTTGTTTGCTTTTTTGGTCGTTGTTGTTGTTATGGCTTAATGGAGTCCCTAACTCATAAACCTAATGGTTACTCGAAGGATCCCTTGATCCCAGAACTACAGAATCCTGCGGCTGGGAGAACAGCTCAGTTTCACTGAGTTTCTCTCCCACAGTATTTGTGTGAATCTCCATCCCCACTCAGAGAATCCCCACTGGCACATCTCAGACAGGGACCCCAGGTTTGAGTATGAAAGTTTTATATTAAGCCAAAGCTAAACTCCCTGCAATTCTACCCAGATGTCTTGATATGGATAATTGGGAAAGAACAGGGAATTCTAGAAAAGGGGGTGAGATGGGTCTAGTGCCAACTTTTTCTAGTTCTGTGACATCGAGCAAGGTGCCGAACCTCTGTAAACCTCAGTCTTTTACCTCTGAAGTGGAGACAGTCATTCTCCCGGGACCACTGTGAGGGTTTGATATGTGAGCACAGGACGTCCACAGCAGTGTTCATGGTCTGTGTCAGGTCTGATCAAATAATTGACCAATACCCGCTCCCCTGGGAACTGACCTTTAGGCCAATTCACAATGCTCATTCCACTTGCTTAGACCACATTCCACTTGCTGAGACAATCATCTCTCCTTTCCGGAGTTTCCCAGAATCCACAGAGAATTCTCCTCCCAGAAAAAGCCCGCCCAGAGTCCTTTAAAAACCTCTGACTCCTGGTCTTTGGGGCAGCTGGCCCCGTTTGGGGGGCTCAGCCCATCTGGTACCCCAGTGACCTAATCAATTCATAATTCTTTACCCCTTTTGGCCTCATGCGTTCCTTCTTCGTCGACCCTAACGGTCTGACCCTTCACACATGCATGTGTGCTCTGATTGTCACATCTGAGAGTTGGGGTCCAGAACAGAGGTGTGAGCCCAGCACAGGGGACAGGTAAGCTTTGAAGCAGAGCAAAGAATAAGGTCATTATAGTGCCCCACCAGAGGGGTGTGCGCGCGCGCGTGTGTGTATGTGTGTGTGTGTACTCAAGCACACACATGCTTGCCTGTCTTTCTGTCTGAGAAATCAAGGGGCAAGGAGGGCCTCCCCGGGAGGAGGGATGGCTCCCAGGAGTGGGGAGCCTCTGCCTGGTCGCCTGTGGCCCTCCGCCCTCTGGCCTGTTTGCTGCGGGCTCTGCTGGGGCGCAGGCTCCGTGAAAGGGACAGCAAGGAAGACGCCAACTCAGCAGGGACAGCCAGGCCGGGGAAGGTTTGCAGGAGGGGCTTTAATCGCCAGGAACCCAACCAGGAAATGGAGGTGCAGGGGGAGCGCCCTACCGCGCGGGGCCACGGGCTGGCCGGGGGCTTCACTCCTTGGAGCGTCCCGGGTCCCGGCAGATGCCAAAGTTGGTGTTGGTGATGGAGCCCACGATGGACTTGTCCCCCTCGCAGGTCAGGCCCCGCTCGCAGGGACACTTGTAGTAAACCCCGTAGAGCGTCTGCGGAGACACGGCGCCCGGGGAGTCACAGGCTGTGGGGGCCCCTCGGGCATCGCTGGCCTTGGATCTGATGCCAGAACCAGGCGGCCGTCCCTCTTTTCGGCGGGGCTGCCCCCTGACTGCCCCCCCCGCCCCCCCGCGCCGTGGCTCCCAGCTCTTCCCGACTAGGTCTGCCCTGGAGCCTCTCCTTACCCATCCGTGAAATGGGGGACCAGATCCCCGCCCCCGCCCGTCCCCCTGTCAGCTGTGAGACCCTGTCTCCCCAACACTGGAGGTTCTGGCTGCCCTTCTGCCCATCCGTCCCTAAGCCTGGAGGGGCCCCCCTCCCCCCAGTCCTCGGGACCCACCTTGGCCGAGCACTCGCTGTTCTCGCTGGCCTTGGGCGCGCAGCGGGCCAGGCTCAGCCCGCTCGTCCGGTGGCAGCACTTGCTCTTGCACTGGGCGCTGTTCAGGCAGAGCTCGCCCTCATCCTGCGGGGGCAGTCGTCAGCGGGGGTGGGGGCCCGGCTACACCCCCACCCCCACCCCGTGAGGAAGGGCGGTGGGGGCAGTGAGGCAGCCTGGGCGGGGCTAGGTGACCCTGGGAGCCGTGCCCCTTTGCCTCAGCGCTCCCTGGAGGGTGCCCGTGTGGCCCCCAAACAGCCTCTAAGTCTCTGGGTCCCACAGGCCTTTGAGGAAGGAGCCTGTGGACATGAAGGACCTTCTCCCCGCCCCCCCCCCCCCCAGCCCTTTGCACATAATCTCAGCGGGGCCTGCGCCCAAGCCTGCGTGGCACCCAGTTAGGGATCTCTAGGGGGTGGGTGGCCCCGAGCGATCCGATTCTGCCCTGGGGAGAGGTGGGGTGGGCAGTGTGTGGGGGAGGGGAGCGTGGCTGTCCCTCTCCCATCCTTAGTGTGATGACTGAGTGCCCCTGAGGCTCCTAGAGCTGGTCCCTGGAAGCGGGCTCCGGTGGGAGGCAGTCACCGGGGGAGATTAAACCCCTGGGCTCTGAGCCAGGCTTTCGGCGGTGCCGAGGGCTCTAGTTTGCAAACGCCCTTAGCCAGGGTGAACCACTGCTCTGAGCCTGTGCCCAGCTGGTCAGCTTCTCTGGGGCCCCTGGGCAGGAGGCGAGGGCAGGGCACAGGCAGGGAAAGAAGACGCCTCACCTCCCAGCCCTGGGCAGCCCAGGTGGACCCCAGAGGTCAAGAGCCATCCTTACCAGGTTGATGATGATTCCCCGGGGGTCGGGCACCGCGTAGGCCACCGCCAGGGTGACGAGCAGAAGGACAAGGAGCTTCTCCATGATGAGTGGGCACAGCTGGCGTGGGGAGGTCAGGTGGCAGAAAGCAGAGCCAGTTGGGGTGCTGGGGCTATAAAAGGCCCCGTCCACGTGTGACCCACCTTCCCCGTCTCTCAGGGCTGCCGTGAGCAGAGGCCCAGCTGTGGCACCCCTCTTGGGGGGGCGGGGGGGGGTCCTGATAAGGTAAGTGGGTGGCACCTGGGCACCTGGCTGTGTGGGGTGGTGGGTGGTGATATTGCATCATGTGCAGAGTGTGGGTTCTGGGACACTTTTACCTGCACAAGTTACTCGCCGAGCAAGTTACCTATTCTGCATCTCCATTTCCATATCTGTCAACTGGAGGATAATTTCAAGAGTTGTAAGGGTTGCCCTGGCCGGTGTGGCTCAGTGGGTTGGGCATCATCCTGCACACTGAGGGGTTTGCCAGTTCAATTCCAGGGAGAGCACATGCCTAGCCCCATCCCCCATAGGGGGTGTATAGGAGGCAGCCGATGGATGATGTTTCTCTCTCCCTTCCTCTCTAAAAATCCACTAAAAAGTCTTCAAACATATATTTGTGAGGGTTAACGGAATTAATATGTTATTTATATCATATATTAACAGACAGGGCTTGGCATATGTGAGCACCGTGTGCTGGCTGCTGCGACTGCTGCTGTCATTCACCTCTGGTGCCCTGAGCTCCGCAGTGGGGCTGGGACCGAGGTGACGGAAGGGAGGCCCTGGGTGTAAGCGCCTCCTTGAATTTTCGTCTGAAGCTCCTCTCTGCCTCTCCCTCATCTGGCCTTGCTTTGGCCCCACCCAAAGCCAGGTACCTGACTTGTCAGACTCAGGTGAGGAGGCTCCCCAGGCCTCTTTAGGTCCCTGTGGCTGAGCAGGTCTGCAGCCTTGTGGGGGGATGTGTGTTCTGGCTCTGGGCGCACCTCCTCCAGCCCTCCACCAGGCTGTCTCCGAGAGCAGTTCCAGAGGCCCTTAGGCAGCCCTCAAATTTCACTTAATACCTGCGATTCCAGCATTTAAGACCCTTCAGTTCAGGCCTCACTCACCCTGGCCCCTAGCCAAGGCCACGTGGGAGTGGGAGGAGGTCTGAGCCTCAGGCCTGGGAAGGGTGCAGCTGCCGGAGTGTGCTCAGGTGTGGGGCAACGCAGCGTTCCCCAGGGGAGGCCCTTCCCCAGCCCAGGAAGTGGAAATCAGCTCCCCTGCGAGGCCCCAGGTGGGGTTGCCACAAGCACAGCTTTGATCCACACAGACATGGCTTCCAAACTCAGCACTGACCAGCTACACAACCTTGGACAAGGGACTTACATGGTAAGCTCCCTGAGCCCGTTCCCTCCTGTCTAAGGAGGGCGAGGGCTGCTTCATCCGGTCAGGATTGACTAAGACCAGGTCGGTGGTGCGACACCATGAATGGAACCTAATGAACAAAATAAATGAACAAACAAAACAAACTAACTCATAGATACAGAGGACAAACTGATGACTGCCAGAGGGGAAGGGGCTGGTGAAAAAGGTGAAGGGATTAAGTACAAATTGGCAGCTACAAAATAGTCCCGGATGTAGAGTTCAGTACAGGGAATACAGTCAATAACATTGTAATAACTATATGTGATGCCAACTGGGCACTAGACTTATGGGGGGGGTCACTTCATGAGGTATGCAGATGTCTAACCGCTATGTTGTACATCTGAAACTATAATAATAAAACATAATATGCTAATTAGACTGGATAGCTAAACGACCTTCTGGACGACATTCCAACTGAAACCAGAGCTTTGAGGGCCAAGGCAAGCCACCGGGGCTGTGAGGGTCGAGCCCCTTGCACGAATTTCATGCACTGGGCCTCTAGCATAATATATTTTTTATTGATTTCAGAGAGGAAGAGAGGGGGAGAGAGAGCTAGAAATATCAATGCCTGGGGCTCGAGCCTGCAACCCGGACATCAAACCTGGGACCCTTCAGTCTGCAGGCTGATGCTCTATCCACTGGGCAAAACAAGCTAGGGCTTAAACTAACATAATATTGAATGTCAATTGTAATTGAAAAAATAAAATAAATTAAGATTAACATTAAAAAAAGATAATGGTGCTCTCTTTGGCAGTACATATATTAAAAAAAAAAGACAGTGTATGTAGAACCCCTGTGGAAGTGCCTGGCGCATAATAGGTGCTCAACCTGAGTACTACCTGCCCTTTCCCCTCCCTTACACCCAGTGAGGGAGAACTATAAGGGAGCAGTTGTAGGAGCCAGCCAGGAGTCCCTCAAAATGAGAGAAACCCACCCAATTCCGGAGACACGGAAATGATTTGATGAAAGGGACACTGTCCTTCCTTATTCTTATGGAACTCAGTGAGCTCCTCCTGGCTCCTGCTCTCTCCTCCCCGCTTCATCCCAGCACTCCTGGGGCTGAACCACAGGGAAGCTAATTAAGGTTGCCTTCCCACCGTGAGGCAGGGAAGGAATGAGGAGCTGTTTCTGTCTGTGAATGAAGCTGTGAAAACACATCAGCCCTGTCTCCATCTGCTCACGGCAGCTTCCCAAAGAAAGAAAGAATGGAGTTTTTCCCATTACAAGTGGAGAGCATAGCAAAGAGAACGTGGGCAATGTCTGCTTCCAAACTGTGAAGCAAGAATGAAGTGCTTTCTGTATCGAAACCTCACCATGTTTGTCCTGGCCGGTGTGGCTCAGCGGTTACAGTGTCAGCCCGAGTACAGAAGGGCGTGTACCTGGGTTGCAGGTTCATTCCTAGTGTGTGTGTGGGAAGCAAGTAATCAATTGTCTCTCTCACATCCTTGTTTCTCTGTCCTTCTCCCCACCTCTCTTCCTTCCTTACACTCTTTCTAAAAAGCAATAGGAAAAACATCCTCGGGTGAGGATTAAAACAAACAACAAAAAAACCTCACAAGGTTTAATTCCCTTCCCCAGTCAAAGGCGTCTTTTGCTTTGGGATTCCCCTTCAAAAAAGAACTGACTTCTGGTTCCCACGTGCAGTCGTAAGGGTTTTGTTCACAGGCATGATGAGGAAAGCCGTGGACCGAAGGAGTACAGACTGTGCGATGCCATTTACCTGAAGTTCAAGAAGAGGCAGAACCAACCTCTGGAGACAAAAGCCTTCGGTTGCCAGGGAGGGATCCTGACTGGGAGGGCGGTGGGGCCTCTGGGCTTGGAATTGTTCGGAATCTTGCTCTGGGGTGTCAGTAGCACATTGCTCATGTGATGTAGGCGCTGCATCTCAGTGGAAAAACAAACAAAAAATGGAGCGAAAGTCTCCCTGGTCAAGTCTTGCCACCTGGGATGCCGGGGGTGGGGGGGTGCCAGGTCTCCTGCTGAGGGGGTGGGAACGAAGTGGTTTTAAACCTAGAATTGGGGCCAACTCCTCCTGGTGTCTCCCAGTCTCCACTGTCCACGATGGGCCCCAGACACCGAGGGGGGCCTCGGGCCGCCCCCCTAGGAAACAAGCCAGTCTTTGCTCCCTGCGTAATGGACAGGACAGCGCTGGGCATCTGGTCCAAGCCCCGTCCTGGGATGTAGCTCCTTCCCAGCGGGTGTGAGACATGGAACTAGGGAGCCCAGGAAGGCAGTGTGCTGGGGAGGAAAAGGAGAAAGCTGGTCAGCAGAGGGAAGGGAGCATGGAGGAGCCCAAGCATGTCAGACTCACGTTCCGCGGGCTGCATGCGGCCCACAATGAATATGCGGCCCAGCCAATTTAATGGTATGTGAGAAATGTTTTAATAAAAATGTCATAACTTAATTTTTACAATATCCCGTTGTACGTAATTATTCATAATGAACTACAACATTTGCTAATGCCTGATTCCTAGAATTGTGTTGCATTCATTTCCCTTACACATCTTACTTGCTGGCACACCATTTCTCTCCACAAATACCAGCAGCAAATATTTTAGCAGTCAATTTCCACATCAATTAGTCTTGGGCTGACTTGTTTGGTGTGTGCAACAGGAAATATTTTGCTTTCGGAGAACAAGAAAAATAGGTTTATTTACATTATGCTTATTAATTTGTGCAGTTATTCGGTGTCTGGTAAGTAATGTTCAAGAAAAAATTAATTTTTATTAAAACATTCTATTTTTTTATGTTAACAATGAATCATTTATTTCAGTTCTTTGTATTCAGCATATCCCTATAGAAATAAACCTACATTTCTATTAGAATTGAAGCTTTTTTTTCCCCCCACATAAACTTACACCTTGTTTATTTGGCCCATGTTAGCATTTGAGTTTGACATGCTTGGCTTACCCATTCGGGTCCTGGTTAGACACGTGCACTCAATCACACACACACACACACCCTCCCTCCCATGGGGGCTGCATTCCTGCCCCTGTGTTCCCCTAACACACCCCCTTTGCTGTGCCCTTCAGCACACAGTCCTGGGAAAGAGCTCAGGGCTCTGGGTCAAGGTCAGTGTGTGACAACCAAGGAGTCAGAGCGGGGAGAGACGGGAGATCCCGTCAAGATTTGGGTTCTACACCGAGAGACTCAGGTTGGCCCAGCTTGTGACCTCCAAACCCCTCCCTGTGGGGGGCCCTGGGCAGAGCCCTGAGGTGGGCAGCCCTGGGCCCTCATGGGGAGGGGCAGCTCTCCAAACAGAGTGGGGTTCTGTTACCAAGAAAAGGGAGGGATTTTGGGCAAACAAATGCCTCCTCCATTCCACTGTAGGCTGCCCAGCCCACAGACAACCTCTTCCCCACGAAGTAGCTCAAAGTACAGTTGGGCTGCACCAGCATTGTAACTTCTCATTTTCTCCGATTATCTAGCCCCGTCTTGTTTAGTGAGGGCGGCAGTGAGGCTCAGCCTGTAGGGCTCTTCTCCTGACCAAGCCTGGACAGGGTGGAGGGAGCAGGGAGGGGCCTGCATGGCCTTTTGTTCCACCTCACCCTCTGGTCCCTGAAGCTGTGGCTGTGTTCTCTCGGTGTGGTCCTCCCTTCAGCTGGACCCTCTTTCCCTGTTCACAAGGCCCACTCCCTGCCAGTGTTCCCCTCGCACACACCGCACTGTCCTCTGTAAGACCAATGTGCGAGCCTGGCCCTGGTCTCCCCAGTTACCGCCCAGGGCTGTCCAGGATGTCGTTGTGAGGTCACCCCCTTTTAGCTTGGTCACGACCACATCTCAGTATCCTGTAACTTAGAGGCTGAGTTGTAAAGTTAGCCGCCACGAAGAAAGAAGACAGTTGTAAGATATATAAATACAGGGTGTCCCCAAAAATGTGTGCACATGTTAACGGCTGATAACTCACTCCATTTCACTCCTTTTCAGGTTTAACTGATTTGAAATAGTGGGTGAAGCCAGACTAAGCTTTGAACAAAGAACATTTATCCACTCGCCCTTTTTATGGGGACACATAAAAGATAAAGTTCACGCTACAGACTGGCAACAGCTGAGGGCTCACAAACACGGAACAAAACGATTCTTGATGTTTACGATTCCATTGCTTCGTGTTATCAGCAGTGCCTCGACTAGGATGGTCATCGGTTTGAAAACAGGAGTTGACAAAGAAAATTATTGCTAATAAACACTGGCTTTATACTCGTTCAAAGTGTGTAAACAATTTGGGGGACACCCTGTATATGCATGAGACAGCAAGAAGAGAACCCGAGGACGCTGGGGTCCTTTCTGAAGATGCTGCTGCCTTGCCTGCAGGTAGTTCTTAGATTGTCATCCTCCGCCCCCACCCATATGCCTGCTCTCAGCCTGCATCTCTGCTGACCAGGGGTC
>PVJC01049456.1:0-12175 GCA_004026665.1 Murina feae | reverse complement strand
CCATGTCATTTATCTCCGCTCTGATCTTTATAATTTCCTTCCTTCTGCTTACACTGGGCTTTTCTTGTTGCTCTCTTTCTAAATCTTCGAGTTGCAGGGTTAGGTAATTTATTATCATTGTTTCTTGTTTTCTACAGTAGGTTTGTAGAGCTATGAACTTCCCTCTCAAGACTGCTTTCACTGTGTCCCATAGATTTTGTATTGTTGTGTTTTCATTGTCATTTGTTGCAATGATGTTTTTATTTCTTCTTTGATCTCTATGGTAACCCAGTCATTGTTTAATAGCATGCTGTTTAGTCTCCATATGTTTGATTTTTTTGGAATGTTTTTATTGTGGTTGATTTCCAGTTTTATGCCTTTGTGATCTGAGAAGATGCTTGATATGATTTCTATCTTCTTGAATTTGAAGAGACTTTGCCTGTGCCCCAGTATATGGTCTATCTTTGAGAATGACCCTTGTGCACTTGAAAAGAATGTGTATTCTGTGGCTTTGGGGTGAAGTGTTCTGAAGATATCTATTAAGTCTATCTGCTCTAGTGAGTCATTTAGGATTGATGCTTCTTTGCTGATTTTTTGTTTAGAGGATTTGTCCAATGGTGATAGTGGAGTATTAAAGTCCCCCACTATGATTGTATTGCTGTCAATCTCTCCCTTGATGTCTTCCAGAAGTTTTTTTATGTGTTTGGGTGCTCCTATATTGGGTGCATATATGTTATTTCTTCTTGTTGAATGGCTCCCTTTAGTATAATGAAGTGGCCTTCCTTATCTCTTTTTATGTCCTTCACTTTAAGATCTAATTTGTCAGATATAAGTATTGCTACCCCAGCTTTTTTTTCATTTCCATTCACCTGAAAAACCTTTTTCCATCCCTTGACCATCAGTCTATGGGCATCTTTTTTTCTGAGGTGGGTTTCCTGTAGACAGCAGATATGTGGGTCATGTTTTCTTATCCACTCAGTTACCCTATGTCTTTTGATTGGAGCATTTAATCCATTTACATTTAAAGTTATTATTGATAAATACTTGTTTGTCGCCATTTTTATACTTTACCCCTGTGTTCCTTCTTTGCTTCTTATTTTTACTTTTTACAGTAGGCCCTTTAACATTTCTTGCATTGCTGGTTTGGTAGTAACAAACTCCCTTAGTTCTTTCTTGTCCTTGAAGCTCCTAATTTCACCCTCAATTTTGATTGATAGCCTTGCTGGATACAGTATTCTTGGATTCAGACCTTTCCTTTGCATGACTTTGTATATTTTATTCCATTCCCTTCTTGCCTGATGTGTTTCTGTTGAGAAATCAGTTGCTAGTCTGATTGGGGAGCCTTTGTAGGTAACTTTCTGTCTCTCTGTAGCCGCTTTTAAGATTCTTTCTTTGTCATTGGTGTTTGCCAATTTAATTATAATGTGCGTTGGCGTTGGCCTTTTGTGGTTCTTTTCGTTTGGAACTCTATAAGCTTCTTGTATTTGTGTGGGGTTACCCTTTCTTATATCCAGAAATTTCTCTGTCGTTATTTCTTCCAATAAGCTTTCTATTCCTTGCTCAGTTTCCACTTCTTCTGGCACCCCTATTACTTGGATATTGTTCCTTTTTGTGTTGTCCCAAAGTTCTCTTAGGCTCTCCTCCTGCTTTTTAATTTTTTTTTCTAGAAGTTGCTCTGTTTGGGTATTTTTTTCTATCTTGTCTTCAAGCTCACTGATGCGGTCCTCTGCTTTATCTAGTCTACTGTTAATGCTTTCTATTGAGTTCTTCATGGCAGTGAGGTCACTTTTCATTTCTTCTTGGTTATTCAACATTTCCTCTTGGTTTTTGCACATAATGTTGAATTTGTCTTTCATTCTTCTCAACCACTTTATGACCATTTCTCTGAATTCCTTCTCTGACAAGTTAGTTGCCTCCATTTCGTTTACTTCCTTTTCTGGCGATGCCTGTTTCTCTTTCATATGTGGACTGTTTCTTTGTCTCCCCATGGTCTCTCCTCTCTGGGTGTCTGTTTATGTGCTTTTCTCTCTCCTGCGTTGATTTAAATGCACAAAATACCACACAACAAGGCACACTGCACGAAATACTGAACACAGGTGTATGCACGATACTAATAACACCAAATAAAGGTGGTCACCAGAGAAAAGAGAATTAGGGGAGAGAGGAGGAGTAAAAGAAAAAGGGGAGAAGGATAAAAAAAAGAGAGTGCAAGAACGAAATTGGGAAAGGGACAAAGAAAAAAGGGTGAGAGAGCTAGGAAAGAGAGAGAAATAAAAGATTGGAAGAAACTATATAGGGAGGGGATTCTAATAGAGTAGCCACTAATTTCAATGAATGTCAGCAACAGATACCTAGAGATGAATGCCAAACGTAAACAACCACTAATTTCAAGTGAGGTGAGGGAAACCAGCGGCAACAAAATAACCAAAGGATAAAAGAATAAAAAATTTAAAAAATTAAAATAAAACAGTATAATCAACAATCAAGCTAACAACAGCTTAGTGACAGAGAGAGAGAGAGAGAGAGAGAGAGAGAGAGGGAGAAGACATAAGAGAAAAAAATATGAATAGTGTAGAAGTAGAAGAGTGAGATGAGTATGGACTTAGAGCAGGGGATTGGAAATTAGATATAAGAGTAGGGTGAAATTTTCAGAGGGAGGTAAAAAGAGGGGGTAGGGATAGTTTAAAGCAGGACTGGGGTAAGAGAAACTGGACAGGAACAGGATAAAGGTGAGGAAGAGAGTGTTGGTATAAAGGTAAGATTGAGATTGAGTAAAGTGATGCTCAAAGGAGAAATGAAAATAGAACGTGGAACGTGAATCACACAATAAATTAAGGAGAAAATAAAATTAAACTGAAAAAGGTAAAATAGTAGTAGTAATAATATTGATTAAAAATAAAATCATAATAATTAAAAAAGTAAACTCAAGTGAGGAAAAAAAAGAGAAAGAAAAAGATTAGTTTCTTCGGTAAAAGGTAAAAAAATAAAAATAAAAATGTACAGTAATGAGGGTCATTCACTTTCTCTTCTCTTCGGTTTGACTCTCTTTTTCTGTCAGGTATTTAGGGGAGGATTAAAGTTACCTGTGATACACTGCTCTTCCGTGTTGTGGATCACAGTCCTAATTTTAAAGCGGGCAGTATTTCTTTGTTTCTAGACTGCCTGTTTACAGAAGGGTCAGTTTGTTGTTCAGCCTCTGGGTGGCAGTATTCCTGGGATGCCTTTCAGGACTCGCTGTCCTCTCTAGCCATTATGTAGACCTCGTTTGCCTTACAGCACTCAATACTGGCTTGGGGAGTGGTCTGCCCCAAAGCTGGTTTTTTGGTGCTTTCTCCCCGCTCTGATCCCCAGGTTCCACAAAAAAAAGAATGTTCCCCTGCAGTCTCTGTCAGTGACCCCAACTGGGTGCTCCTGTGTGATGAGCTCAACAGTCAAAATCGAGGATTTAACGAGAGAAGAGAAGAAATAAAATAAAATAAAATAAAATAAAATAAAATAAAATAAAATAAAATAAAATAAAATCCCAGACCCTTCCGCGCTTCCTCTCTGCCCTGGCGTTAGCAGCCGGGACACTGGCAGGGTCTGAGGCTGCCGTCTGGCACCCAATCGAGCTACGGACCAATTTTTTCAGAATTATTTTCTGCCAGCAGCCTCACAGGTTCCCCTCTCCCTCGTGGATTTTGCTGGCTCTGGGGGGCGGAGGGGTTTGAGGGGTGCAGATTTCCCCTGCACACCCGCTCGCGCGCCTGTGCGCGCGCACGCACAGTGGGTCGTCTCTCACCTGGAACAAATCGCAACTTTATCTCAGCAAATTCCAACTTTCTCGTGGGAGGGCGCGTGGCTCCTCTGAGTCTGCGTCTCTGTGGGCTCTGGTGCTCCTGGAGTCCTGGCTGGACCCGGGGCACCTCTGCTGCAGGGCTCCTGGATGTGTCGGCTTGTGATGCGAGGCACTCTCCCCCTTGGGATGGTGCGGACTCCCCCACAGAGCCACCGCTCCGGGAGAAATCTCAGCGCCAAAGCGGTTGCCCCGTGCTCTCCGGCAGACCCCAGGCTAAAAGTCACTCCCAGCTGAATCTCCTGAGCCAATTCAGGTTGGGTGAAACTGGCTTCAGCAGCTCACTGGGTCCACTCCTGAAGAAGATGCAGGACCTGTGCCTCTATGCGGCCGCCATTTTTCCCCTCTCCTCGAGATGAAGCTCTTCACACTTTGGGTGTATGGTTTCCTCAGTCTAGTATTGGCCCCACCTCTTGTTCATTGCTAAGATGTCAAAGCATCATGAATTCAAAGGTGAACATCTCTGCTGAATTTGTGGTCAAATATACCAGCTGTAGATGTTGTGTTAATATGATTGACTTGCACTCTGTGTTCATGTCCATTTTCTTCAAGTATGTCCTCTTGAATCATAAAGGGCTGAAGCCAAAAACTGCATTTCCCACAATGCTTTGCAATGAGGATTCTGAATATCAATCAAGTTCACCAATAACATGCATTAATGCAAGATTTGTAAGGCAACTGCTGTTTTCCTGACCCAGGGATGAAAAGGAGATCTAGATAAACTGCCTCTCAAGTTCCACAAGAAGTCAATGAATGAACATCATAATGTGGAGAATGGCTGCTGCTGCCACCACAGTACCTACATAGTCATGTGACTTAAGCATCTCCTAAAGCTCCACCTCCAAATATCATCACATTGGGGATTAGGATTTCAACATACAAATTTTGTGGAGACACAAACATTCAATCTATAGCGGCTATATTGGGTTAATTCTCATCCTACCTCTTATGGCTGACTTATGTTTCAACTGTGGATTTTACCCGTTCATAATTCAAAAAGAATCTTATTTGTCCTCAAAAAAAAACACATAAACAAACACATAAAAGATTCCAAACACAGCAAAACAGAACTGCTTCACCTCTAGACGAATTCTTCAAAAGTTCTTTCCCACAAAAATCAAAAGGACAAAGCATTCATTGGACTAGTATGTCCTTAAAAGACAAAATTAATGGTCTTTACAGACTGAGCACAAGAGCTGACAACATGATCTAAAACTCTCTGGCCTCTTTAATGCTTATCTAAGAACTGATAACACCTACTGAGAATGGCAGCCCAAGAGAGCAAGACTTATTTCACCTTTTCTCTTTTCTGAGAATAATGGCATAGTCTTTTTTTTTTTTTTTTTTTTTTTTTTGTCGTCCAACAAATATTTTTATTATTATTGCTTAAAATATTATAAAGAGTAGTACATATGTCTTTTTTTTTCCTCCTTGACCTTCCCCTGGCCTCCCCTACCCCCAGTGTCTTGTGTCCATTGGTTATGCTTATATGCATTCATAAAAGTCCTTTGATTGATCTCTTTCCCCTCTCCCCAACCCTCCCAGGCCTTCCTGCTGTAGTTTGATAGTCTGTTCAATGCTGCTCTGTTTCTGTATCTATTTTTGTTTATCAGTTTATAATGGTCTTTTATTATCTGTAAATGAGTGATGTTATATGGTATTTTTCTTTCATTGACTGGCTTATTTCACTTAGCATAATGCTTTCCAGTTCCATGCATGCTGTTGCAAATGGTAAGAATTCCTTCTTTTTTACAGCAGCATAGTATTCCATTGTGTAGATGAACCACCGTTTTCTAATCCATTCATCTATTGATGGGCACTTAGGCTGTTTCCAAATCTTAGCTATGGTGTAATGACATAGTCTTGATTTCATCATCACATGAAATGATTGTTTTTGACAATCATTCTCTCCAGGATAAAGAGTGGATCGAATTTGACTGTGGCTTGCAATATACAGTTTGATGACATTTTCTTTTAGACACAGAGTAATATCCTTTGTAAATACACCATCTATGTGACTGGGAGTCAAAGGCAAATTAGACTTCCTTGAGAAATCTTTTCAGGTTAACCAGATAATTTATTTTATCATCATAGTGCTATTTTTCTTTCATATAACTTTGTTTCTTCATAGACTACTACAATGTTTAGTAGTTTCTCTTAAAATTTGTCATTCTGTTAGAATTTGTACTTTTGGAGAATAAAAACAAATAGAATTTCATTAAATTGTGTCCCAAGTACTATACGAGGAGCCAAGAAGATGCTGCTTATTTTTTTATAGATTTGTTTGAAAGTTTACATCTGACAATGTGTTGTTCCACTATAAAACCTAATTGATTAATCTATTATGTGTAAAATGTATTTTAGCTTTCAAATTTCTGTTGAGATGTCTGATGTTATGCTATTTTCTGACGTTATTCTTTCTAAATGAACATTTTTTTCTCTAAAAAAAAGAAAGAAACTTCTTTCATACAGGAGGCATTTGAATTCAGGTACCTAATTCAGAAAATTATTCTTTCAAAGCCCACAGCACTTTGTATATTTTAATATTGTAACGTAGATCACACTGAATTATAATAATACTGTAAAAAGTTATTCTTCTGCATTCCCAGCCTTATATTATATGATCTAACAGGCAAAATTGGTGTGTCTGATTCATCTTTACTGGTACACTCATAACTAGAGGCCTGGTGCACAGATTTGTGCACCAGTGGAGTCTCTCGAACTGATCTGCGGGATAGGGCCAAAACCAGCTCTCTGACATTCCCCAAGGGGTTCCAGATTGCAAGGGGGTGCAGGCCAGGCTGAGGGACCCCACCAGGGAGGGACACAGGAGGCTGGCCAGCTGGGGAGAGACCACATGGGGGCTACAAGGCACATCCAGCCTGTCTTGCTCAGTTCAGATCAGCCAGACCCAGCAGCAAGCTAAACTACTAGTTGGAGCATTGGCCCTCTGGTGTTCAGTGCACATCATAGCAAGAGGTTGAGTGGACTTAGCATAACATTAGCTTATTACTCTTTGACTGGTTGAGTGGATGACCAGACGACCGGACACCTAGCATATTAGGCTTTTACTATATGGGACTAGAGGCCTGATGTACAAAAATTTGTATACTCAAGGGGTCCCTCAGCCCAGCCTATGCCTTCTTGCAATCTGGGACCCCTCGGGGGATGTCCACATGCTAGCTTATGCCTGCTCCCTGGGATATCAGGCCTAAGCTGGCAGTGGGACAACCCTCTGGCAGCCCGGGAGCTCTCAGAGGATGTCACTTGCCAGTGGGGAGCAGGCCTAAGCTGTAGTCAGACAACCTTAGTGCTGCTGAGGAGGCAGAAGAGGCTCCCATCACCACCACTGTACTGGCAGCCCTCAGCCTAGCTTGTGACTGAGTAAAGCTCCCCCTGTGGGAGCGCACTAACCACCAGGGGGAAGCTCCTGCATTGAGCATTTGCCCCCTGGTAGTCAGTGTGTTTCATAGTGACAAGTCACTCCCAGTCATTCTGATGTTAGGGTCAATTTGCATATTATCTTTTTATTATATAGGATAGAGGCCTGGTGCATGGGTGGGGGCCAGCTGGTTTGCCCTGAAGGGTGTCTCAGATCTGGGTGGGGGTCCTATTGGAGGACCTGGTCAGCCTGGGGGAGGGGCTGAGGGCCATTTTCAGGCTGGCCACAGCCCCTTCAAGGTGGGGACTCCTGCTGGAGTCCCTGGCCTGTCTGGGTGAGGGGTTGTAGCCTATTTGCAGGTTGGCCAAGCCCCCAGCAGGGACCCTTACTCCATGAGGGTTTGGTCAGCCTGGATGAGGGGCTGATGGCTGCTTGCAGGCTTGCCAGGGTCCCCAGCCACCCAAGCTCCCCAAAAGGCTGGCTGGAAGCAGGTATCTGGTATTTATTTATCTTTTATAATTGAAATTTTGTTGCCTTGAGTGGAGGCCACAGCCGGCCAGGGCAGGCAGGAAGCTTGGCCTCCTCCATTGCCAGGGCAACTAAGCCTCCTGCTTGTTCTAGCTCTGTGGCTGCCAGCTGCCATCTTGGTTGTGTTAATTTGCATATAGTCACTGTGATTGGCTGGTGGGTATGGCTTGGGGTGTAGCAGAGTGATACCAATTTGCATGTTTCTCTTTTATTAGTGTAGATACTATGCCAGTGCTTAGCACATAATAAATCTTCCCTAAATACTTGTTAAATGCAGAAATGAACATATCCATTCTATTTTTTCTTTCAACTACATATTTGTCAAGTGTTTGCTACTGGAATAGGATTTGATGAAAATTGAACATAACCTGATGACATAATTTTAAATTTGTTTCTAATTTTATTTCTCTTCTTTCATGATTTCATTTAACTTCTTGTTTACTCTTCCAAATAGCTTTATGTATATATAAGCACATGTCATCTTTCTCTTTTCTATACACACTAGACACACTGTTCCAAACCTTTCTCTTTTTTTGTGTGTAATAATATATCTTAGAGATCTGTTCATATAAGAACATAAATAACTTTTACATTTTTAACAGCCAAATAACATCCCACTGTGTGCATGACAAAAAAAATTAGTAATTCCACTGTGTATTGACTTTTAGACATTACTTACAAACTGAAGACAATAGTCATAGTAGACAACAATGTGAGTGAATAAAATTTTATGGGTCATTTATCTATATATGGAATATAATGTCAGTTGTGTCAATTTACTCTCTTAATAGCAATAAATGAGAGTTGATAGTCATGTGCATCATTGCCACTAGAGTGAGTTATCAAACTTTTGTTAATCCTATAGGTGAAATAATATCTCAGTGTAGTTTTAGTTTATATTTCTTTTTTAAAGAATGTAATTAGACATATCTTCACAGTTTGAAATTTTTCTTATTTTTTAAGCTTTTGTACGTTTTTCTATTTTGTTAGAAGATGGTTTTTATTTTGCAGGTGATGTTTTTATAGTAAAAAGAGGAGTCTGGATAATTGAGGCTTATGATATTGTGTTGTAAACATCTTTCCAGCTTGTCATTTTAAATTTGAGTTTGTCTATGTTATTTGCAAAGCAGTATTTTATTTTTTATATACAGCAAAACTATTCAGTCCTTATGAGTTTAAAAATATAGTATTCCAAAAATATACATATTGAGTCCCAAAATCCTGGAATTTTTATGGCAATTTTGCTTGAATTTAATGTTTTCCAGTATTGCTGCCAGCCAAGAACATTTACCTAAGAAAGCATTATGTTAAACAATAATGCAAACCATACTTTCTTTAGATATCTTATAACAATTATATTTACACTAGTGTAAAATATTAAATAAAAAGAAAATCTTAGCACAAAAATTTAATGGTGAGATGAAAACCTCAAACATTTTAATGGTCAACTGTCAAGAGTTTGGAAAGAATAGAGTCATCATTTTAAACCATAAGTTCGACAAATTTGCACATCTTAACATGCTGATTTTAGTTTCCTATTTATTTTGAATTGAACCTAGATTTTATAATCATTCAAAAATGAAATAAATGTTTCACCCGATGCTGCCATTGCCACATTTATGGAATCAAGAACATGTTACTTGGGCCTTTAGCTAATGACCACAGAAGCATTTGGGTTACCACAGAAATATAAGTTGTTTTATAATGCCTATGAACAGGAACAAAAACCAAAGATATTTTAGCAATCTTTCATCCAATGGTATCTATGAAATATTTCTGCTATTTTCCTTCTGTTTCCTCATCCTGTGTGTGTTACAATAACCAGATGTTAGGTTGTTAATTTTTTCCTTTGCCTCTATTAGGCAGAGCATTTGGTCAAATTCAAAGTAACAATGGGCTACCACTTACACAGTGCTCCCTGGCTGTCAAACTAGAGCTTCTTTCAAGGAAGGAAAGAAAGTGGAGGTGAAAGAAAAAGAGGACCAGGCATACTCTTTAAAAGTTAACTTAAAATACCTAACTTTTCTTATTCTATCTATAATTAGTATAATTGATAGTCACACAAAATATTGAACTTCAATCAGTCAGAAAAAGCCAATCTATATTTCTATGTATCCACCAAACCAGCTCTGACCATTTAAAGCTAGATTATAAAAGAAAGGTTGAAAAAAAATCATTGAGACACAGAGTTTTAAATTTCAAAAATATACTTGCTGCAATATCAGATCATTATATTAACTAAGATTAAAGATAAAATAAAATAAAGGACATTGAATTAAAAATAAGTAGGTCGATTAGTTAAATAGTGTTTTCCCCCTTTTAAATTAGTAGCTTTCTGTTTCAGTTCTTATTATAGGTATTTGTTTAGCTCTAGCATCATTATGAAGAAGAATTGTCTTTCTCCCCATCAGTAGCTGTTCACATTGGTTCCCTCTCTCTCTCCCTCTCTCTCAGCATCTGGAAATAATCACTTTATCACGTAACAATGAAAAATATAGCACTGCAACAAGTTACAATGAAGAACACATATCCCATCACTCTTCCTGCAACATCACAGCATAATGGAGTCAGTCAAGGCCAGATTATTTAGTCTTGACTACACACTCATATATAAAGGTAGATTTAGAAAAACAAAAAATAAAGTTTAGTTCCATCATCCTCATTAATGTTATGAAAGTTTCATGCCTAAATTTTCAAGTATTATATTTCAAGTGGAATCTGCTGTTGTTTACTTTCTGAATTTTTTCCATTTATTCTTTATATACAGAATTGTATAAAAAAACTGAATGTAATTTTCCTTGGAAATATAGGAGTAGTATGATTAATATAGAACCATGTGGTAAACATATGGTTTTCATATTTAGAAAAGAAATCCTATCCTCTGAATTCAGAAAGAAACATGTTTTTTTTTTTCAAGTCTTAAGAACTAGAAATTTATTTTTAATAATTATTCTTCAAATATTGATCCATTATTCTCATAAGACAGAGATAAATGATTCTATGTATTTGATATTATGTATATTAAATAGTTGAAAACTTATTATCAACATTCATCATTAAATTGGTATGTTAGAGCTTATTAGAGGAAAAGAAAAAAAAATTAAACCAGCTTAAGAACAGCAGTGTGAACCTGTGAACAATCCCCAAAGTTATTTTCAGAAACCATTCTAGGGAATATTAACAAAAGACTATAGTTTCCCCCATAAAGTGGCAGGTAGAGACACTAAGGGAAATGTTCCAATAAACTTCAAGTGAGTGCTGTGCATGTACTCCTACCTGAGGTGAATACCAATTGAGTGTTCTTTAAATGCAAACTGATTTTTCTTTTAATGGAAAAAGGTTAAAAGTTTTAAGAAATACCTCACTACCTGCCATCTTTTTAGAAAGGATGATGAGTTGTTAGGGCATTTGGAAAAATAACCCAAGTTAGAGAAGATATTTAAATGACCAAAAAAAAAAAAAAGAAAAGTGTTGTAATAAAGCTTGTGGCATAAAATGAAGTACATGACCCACAGAACAGAGAGCAATACTGACATTATTCCACAGGTGAAGAACTTACACAGAACAGATTTCACCAGGACAGTGACTACCTGTCTCCCATCTCCCATGTGTGGTTGCCACTCTATAGAAAATGCTAAAAATAGATTAGTGTGTGTGTGTGTGTGTGTGTGTGTGCTCTAGCGAGTTTGGCTCTGTCAGTGGTACATTGGCCCATGGAATAAAGGGCCCTGGGTTCAATTCTGGTCAAGGGCATCTAAACTAATAAAAGCGAAATAGTAAAATTAACCGTTTCTCCGAGACAGGGTAAGCCACGCCCACCAGCCAATCAGAGTGGCTGTATCCAAATTAGCCCAGCCAACATGGAGGCCGCCACTCATGGACCTGAGTAAATGGCAGTTTCCATTGCGGCAGGAGCAAAAGTGAAGCTGCGCCCGCTCCACTTAAACTGGCTCTAGCGAAACACAGGTTTGAAACAATATAACAATCATAGAATCCTCCGGAGCTGAAGGAAAGAGAAGCCCGGGCCTCACCACTAAGTAACATTGTGTCATTATAGATGCTGCTGCGAGGTGAAGCAGAGAGGAGGGTTCGTTAGCCAGCTTAAAGGAACAGTGTATCAATTATAGAAGATAAACCCCAGGTCTTAAAGGAACAGCATCAATTATAGGAGATAAACCGCAGAACCTGTGTCTAGCCGGCCTTGCTGGGACATTGGGTCAATGGGAGCTGTGGGCAGCCATCAGCCCCTCACCCAGGCTGGTCAGGCACGCCAGCAGGTAGAAATCCCCAGAGGGGTCCCAGACTGCGAGAGGGCACAGGCCGGGCTGAGGGACCTCCCGAGTGCACAGAGCGGCTGCAGGGAGGAAAAATGCAGGACCCAGGACCGGTGTGTGGGAAACAGGCAGCAGGGTTGGAGGGCACTGGGAAGCGGGTAAGAGGCGGCAGGGGGT
>PVJC01049455.1:0-12182 GCA_004026665.1 Murina feae | reverse complement strand
TTCTTAGCATTTGCAGGAGTATGGATGGAGCTGGAGAACATAATGCTAAATGAAATAAGCCAGTCAATGAAAGAAAAATACCACATGTCCTCACTCATCTATGGATAATAATAACCATTATAAACTGGTGAACAAAAATAGATGCAGAGGCAGAGCAACATCAAACAGACTGTCAAATTACAGCAACAAGGACAGGGACTTGGGGGGAGGGATAACAGATCAGCCAAGGGACTTTTGTGTGAGCATTTAAGCATAACCAATGGACACAAAACACTGGGGGGTAAGGGAGGCGGGCAGAAGGGCAGGGGCAAAAAAGAAATATATGTACTAATCTGTGTAAAGCTTTATGTAATTTTTAAAAATGTTAAAAAAAATTTTAAAAAAAGAAAAAAAAAAGATACAAGAGCCAGCCTCACCCAGTGGCTGGAGTGGGACCATCCTAAATAAAACTCAGATCCACAAGGAACACACTTGGGGCAGATGCAGTGAGCACAAAAGCCCCACTGAAACAACTCTTGCCCCATAAGGGTGTCTCCAGCACAGAAGTTCTCCCACTGTAGACACAGCTGACTCTCATAGCCAAGTGGCTTAGAGGTTAATTCCTCTCAGTGATCACCTAACTCAGAAAGGGAAGCAGCCAAAATGCAGAGACAAAGAAACAGGTCACAAATGACAGAAATGGAGGAAAGAAAACGACAGGATATAGAGTTCAAAACCACGGTTATTAGGTTTTTCAAGAATTTTCTAGAGACTGCCGATAAATTTAGTGAGACCCTCGAGCATATGAAAAAGGACCAGCTAGAAATTAAGCAGACACTGACTGAAATAAAGAATAATATATAGAGATCCAACAGCAGACGAGAGGATCACAAGAATCAAGTCAAAGATATGAAATATGAAGAAGCAAAACCCACCCAGCCAGAAAAGTCAAAAGAAAAAAGAATTTAAAAAATGAAGATAGTGTAAGGAGTCTCTGGGACAACTTCAAGGGTACCAACATCAGAATTATAGGGGTGCCAGAAGAAGAGAAAGAGCAAGATATTGAAAACATATTTGAAGAAATAATGACAGAAAACTTCCCCCATCTGGTGAAAGAAAAAGATTTCCAAATCCAGGAAGCGCAGAGAATCCTAAACAAATGGAATCCAAGGAGGACCACACCAA
This sequence comes from Murina feae, assembly GCA_004026665.1. NCBI lineage: Eukaryota > Metazoa > Chordata > Mammalia > Chiroptera > Vespertilionidae > Murina > Murina feae. The sequence goes on along the minus strand of PVJC01049455.1, from coordinate 11,018 downwards.
GACACATCATAATTAAAATGCCAAGAGCAAAAGACAAGGAGAGAATCTTAATAGCTGAAAGAGAAAAGCAGTTAGTTACCTACAAGGGGCATCCATACGACTGTCAGCTGATTTCTCAACAGAAACTTTGCATGCCAGAAGGGAGTGGCAAGAAATATTCAAAGTGATGAATAACAAGAACCTACAGCCAAAATTACTTTACCCAGCAAAGCTATCATTCAGAATTGAAGGTCAGACAAAGAGCTTCACGGACAAGAAAAAGCTAAAAGAGTTCATCACCACGCAACCAGTATTATATGAAATGCTGAAAGGTATCCTTTGAGAAGAGGAAGAAGAAAAAGGAAAGTAAAAATTATGAACAACAAATACATATCTATTAACAAGTGAATCTAAGAATCAAGTGAATAAAAAATCTGGTGAACAGGATAAACTGGTGAATAGAATAGAATCAGAGGCATAAAAAGGGAGTGGACTGACAATTTTGGGGGGTTAAGGGGGTTGGTGGTGCGTGAAAAGAATGGACAATAATCGTATACCTATGGATGAGGACAGTGGTGGGGGCAAGAACAGGAGGTGGGGTGGGAACTGGGAGGGGGGGAGCTATGGGGGGAAAAAGAGGAACAACTGTAAGAATCTGAACAGTAAAGGGGAAAAAATAAAATAAATAAAAATAAATAGATCAGAGACATAGAAGCATCAAACAGACCATCAAACCTCAGCGGGAAGGCAGGGGAGGGAAGAGGTAAGAGATCAACCAAAGGACTTGTATGCATGCATATAAGCATGACCAGTGGACAAAGACAATAGGGGGTGAGGGCAGGTGCTTGGGGGTGGGAGCAGCTGTGGAGATGTCAATGGGGGGAAAAGGAGACATATGTAATACTTTAAACAATAAACAATTTAAATTAAAAAAGAAACCGGCACTGGTACAAGAATAGGCATATAGATCAATGGAACAGAACAGAGAACCCAGAAATCGACACAAGCCGTTACACTAAATTACTACTTGACAAAGCAGGCAAGAGCATACAATGGAGTCTAGACAGAGTCTTCAATAAATAGTGTTGGGAAAATTGGACAGATACATGCAAAAAAATTAAACTAGACCACCAACTTGCAACATATACAAGAATAAACTCAAAATGGACAAAAGGCTTAACCGAAAGTAAGGAAACCATAAAAATCCTGAAAGAAAACATAGGCAGCAAAATCTCATATCTCTTGTAGCAATATGTTTATGGATTCAGCCCCTAGGGCTAAGGAAACTAAGGAGAAAATAAACAAATGGAACTACAGCAAAATAAAAAGCTTCTGCACAGCAAAAGAAACCAGCAACAAAACAAAAAGGGTGCCGGGGCAGTGCATACCATGGAACTGCTGTATAGGAGAACATACTTAGCAATGATACATCTGATAAAGGATTAATATCCAAAATATATAAGGAACTCATACAACTTAACAAAAGGAAGACAAACAATCCAATTAAAAAATGGGCAAAGGACATTGTGGGAAACCTGTTTAGTACACCGGATGTTCAAGGCCAATTTGAATGGAGGGGCCCTGTCCAGAGTATGCCAGATGCTCAAGGCCAAGTTGCCATATGCAGGTGCAAGGACACAGCAGTTTCACTGTATGCACTGTGCAGGCATACTTTTCTATAACCCAAATAATGAGGTCACAATTTTGGCAAGAAGCCTCTTTTGTCTAAGTTAGTATAAAGATATGTTACTGCCCAGCCATTGAGAGGCTGCCTGGTCGGACTACCTTGTGTGATAGCTCCTATGTTTATTGAGGCTGCTTTTATGTAGGGTGGGTTTGCTTGGTATGGCTGTATTTGCTACTATATTACCAAGGGCTGCTTTTGTGAAGCTACTTTCAAGAATTGCTTTGTCGAATGTAATAAAGACTCTCTTATATGCCTACGACTGCTCATATTGTCTTCTCTGTCTGATACCCGGTGGCGTCTAAGGAGGTCCAGTCCTTGGCAGAGGGACTCAACAATTGGTGTAGCAGGATAAAGAAGTAAGTACTCCCCAACAGACCTAAATAGACACTTCTCCAAAATGGACATACAGGTGGCCAAGAGATACATGAAAATATGCTCAAAGTCAGCGATCATTAGAGAGATGCAAATTAAAATGACAATGAGGTATCACCTTTCACCTGTCAGAATGGTTACCATCAACAAATCATCAAATGACAAGTGCTGGTGAGGATGTGGAGAAAAGAAAACCCTAGTCACTGCTGGTGGAAATGCAGACTGGTGCAGCCATTATGGAAAACAGTATGGAGTTTCCTCAAAAAATTAAATATGAAACTGCTATTTGACCCAGGGATCCCACTTCTAGGAATATATCCTAAGAAATCAGAAAGAATGTATTCACCCCTATGTTCATAGCTGCAAAATTTATAATAGCTAAGATCTGGAAACAGACCAAGTGCCCATTAGTAGATGAATGGATAAAAAAGCTGTGGTACAGTTATATCATGGAATACTATGCAGCAGTAAAAAAGAAGAAATTCTTACCCTTTGAGATAGTGTGGAAGGACCTGGATAGAATCATGCTAAGTGAAATAAGTTAGTTAGAGAAAGACAGAAGCAGGTATCACTTGATCTCACTCATATGTGGAATCTAAGTAACAAAATAAAATGATGAACAGAGTGGATCCAGAGGTATGGAAGCATGGAACAGAGTGCAGAATCTCGGAAGGAAGGCGGGGGAGGGTAGGTGGGTAGGAGGAAATCAACCAAAGAACTTGTATGCATTTATTCATAACCCACGGACAGAGACAGTGGGGTGGTAAAGGCTGGGGCAGGGGTAGGGAGTGGCCTGAAAGTGTTAGGTAACACTTTCACAATAAAGATAAAAGTTTTAAAAAACAGAGACTTTTCAAGGATGAGAAGCCACCAATCCTGGAAGCAGACAGCTATCCTAAGATGTCAACAAATCCTATATGCCACAAATTACTGCTGCTCAAGGCTTGTTCTTATATCACCTAATTGTCATTGAATGAATGTACATAAAATTATTTTTATATTGTTATTATGGTGTCCTAATGGAAATAATATCTGTTTCCCCAGGCCCCTTCCCTTATTAGATATGAAAAATTTAACTTGGATACCTGTTAATAAAATTGTAGAGAGTCTTAATTCATCTAAGCCAAGCATATCGTAAGATATAAGGGACAGTAGATAAAAAAATAAAAACATAAGTAGCTTAATAAAAAAATATAATACATGTAAAGGGTTTTCAGTTTGGCTGGGATGCTTATTCCCCTCAGACCCTTCCTTGTCTAACATCATATATTTTCTATTCCTAATTGGTGTTACTGGTTTAAAATTCCTTTTGTTCCTGATATATATTATACTAGATGCAGGGGAAAAAAACTTAAGATAAGCACCCAAAAGACTCGGATCTCATTAGCCCCAAAATTAGAAATAATAAAGAATATTTTTCACAAGAACATATAGGATCCTACTGCTGCCCATTAACCAGCCTTTTCAATTTGAATAATAATTTGACCTTGAATGCCATCTAAGGTTATGGTCTTGCCCCATTCCCAAAGATCCATTGTTCAGCAAGACAAATACTAATACTGAGACTGCCTAGGGAATGAGCTTTCCTAGCACTGTGGAATTCCATTATCAAATCAAAAGGTTGGTCATCAATGCATCCTTTGGGTTGATTTATGACCAAAAGAGGAATATCTGGAAGAAAAGGGGCCACATACTAACCCGATTAGCTCAGGGAAAGCCTGCGTCATGGCCTTGCACATTCAGAGACACAAAGGATGATCTGAAATTAAATTTTTTTTTAAACTAAAAGCAATTTATGGTGGCCAGGCATGTCCTAACTGGCATCTTCCCTAACAAAGATCTATCTTTTACCTTAACTGAGCCAGTTAATTGTCATTTTGCATCTACTGTAACATATCTTTGGAATATCAAAGTAATTTTCCTTTTTCAGACCCCTCAAAGCACAGGCACTGCTCTGGGGAGACCACAAATCCCCTCATTATTATTGAGTTAATTATTAACTATTCTATACCCACCCATGTAAAATATATGTCTATCATTTTACATTTTATGCAATCCCAGAGGTTTCCTCCCTTTGCTTTCTCCTACCTTCCAATGGATTTCATGTAACCCAGGATGTCTCTTCTCTTGATTGCAATATATAAAATAAGTTGCAAAACTGCCATTCCCCAACCATTATTTCAATCCATTAAGATTTTGCTTCCAGGCAATTGTCATCAGTTTGGCTTAAACTCACAAAAATTCTTCAGTTTTGAATGTTTCTTACTTTGACATAACAATTAGGTGATGAAAATGTTAGGCTGATAGTTATAATCATTCCACTCCACAAAGTATACATACATCAAAACATGTTTTACAACCTAAATATATACAATTATTAATTTGTTGACAAAAATAAACTGTGGGTGGAAAAAAAAAGTAACCTCACAGGGTGTTCCAATCATAAATTCCTAACTAGGTAGGTCAAGCCCCAGACCTATAACTGGCTATACAGATAGATAGATAGATAGATAGATAGATAGATAGATAGATAGATATGGATATATATATATATATATATATATATATATATATAGACACACACATACATACACACACATATATATATTTTATTGATTTTAGAGAGGAAGGGAGAGGGAGAAAGAAATAGAAACATCAATGATGAGAGAGAATCATCCATCTGCTGCTCCTGCATGCCCCACACTAGGGATTGGGACCTCAACCCAGGCATGTGCCCTGACTCAGAATGGAACCATGACCTCCGGGTTCATAGGTCAATGCTCAACCACTGAGCCATGCCAGCAGGGCAAACTTCTTTAATAAATGGTTTATCTGTGCTCTAAGCAAGCCCTTGTCCATTGTTTGTGCTTCTGGGTTAACACACCTTTGAAATAAACATAACCACTTTCAAGAGGGCACAAAATCTTATTAAAACATCCTATAATTCAATCCTGCCTTGCTTTTCCCCACCTCCATGTAACCCTCCTTAAATTCCCTCCTTAATTTCATATACATAAAAGAAGCTGCAAAACCTATACTCTCTGGAGCATTTGGGATCTTGCTCCCAGCACAGGTTGGCAGTTTGGGCTCAAATAAACTCATAAAACTCTCTACAGGTCTGGATGTTTTTTACATCAACAAAGCAAAACAAACTCATGCTATCAAACTTCTAGCCATATCAGGCTGGTATAAAAAAACTTCCACTTTATGAATTCCCTTGGGAGGAAAAAATCCCCACTCTAGAATGATTAAAGATGTCTAAACCCTAAACTACTGTTGTAGTAATATATAGAAATGTTTAAAAATGCTTTAAAAATGCCTGAAAAATGTTAAGAAGGTTTTTAAATGTTTTCCTTGAAACTTAAAGTGTGATATTAAGGACACATTCCCCACTGCCCTGAAGCATGTGGCCCTCATAGATAAGGATTTGAACTTCAGTAACTGACTCAGAATGACTTCTCAAGATAACCATTTGAGTGAGTGATGAACTCTCCCTAGATAAGCACATGTAGCTCCTCGCCCTGTTTGAGATTAATATATGTGCAATGATGTAATTCATTGATGGCCACCTGAACTACTTGCGGGTGCAGGACAGGCTTTAAAAATGGGAATCCTGACCAGCCCGGTGCTCACCTGTCGAGACAGCCACAAAGGCATGTCCTCTTGTCAGTCCAGCAAGTGCCACTTCACACCTCTCTTCCTGCCAGACTGCAGAAGAATGCCCAGTACCTCTTGATTGAGATGCAACCCAGCTCTCTGGTGAGGAACGCCAGCCCCCTGCATCCAGACGGGACCAGCCCAGCTGCTGGACACCAGAGAACAGCACCACCGGATCCCCCTTTAAGCCTGCACCCGCAGCATCAGGAATTATGTAATAAAGTGCTGTGTGATTTGCAACTGCATATGTTTCATGTGGTGTAATTCCTCTAGCAGTTAATTGAATTATTTTGCATACGCTTAAAATTAAAATTAAAGCTTCTGGTCTTTTCGGTCCTAGGCCTGCCCTTGGTCCTGCTTGCATAGAGTAGCCTCTTTGCTAGCAACTATTTGAATGTCCCACACCTGCACGGTTAAAGTTTATCTCAAGGGACACCTTAGGTAAACACTCCAGATCCTTTCCCAGGATCTACTTGGGACAACTACTCCTTAACAAATCACAGTCGAAAACAAATGAACATTAACACCCAGAATGGGTATTTCCGTTATCAGAGTCCTTAGAAAAATATTACTTAGAGCAACTGAATATACAGTGCACGGTTAACTAAATATAGAAATTTAGTAAGTGGACACTGGAAAAGGGAATCCATTAATTAGGTCCCTACCAGTGACTAAGTAGAGAAATTCTAGGGCCCATATTAAAGAGAATATTCTTAAGCAAGATATTTCAAGGGAAGAAAATAAAAAAGCCCTGTGTCCTGAAAATCAATGCATTTCACGGAAACAAAGCAGCAGCACATAATCTGACAGAACCTAACTTTTAGAGGCGCAGCAGCGACTCTTTCACTTCAAAAGACCCTTTCTGGAGACCAGCGGGTCTGGGGAGGCAAGTAGGCTCACACCCCAGGAGTTTCTTGACTCGGTCAAAACCCAACCTCTAGACCATCGTACCTGCGAGCACAAATGAAAACGAGAGGGAGATGAGAGAAAGCCTTGTTACCCGTGCGGGAGTGCCCCCTCCTCCCCAGCCCTGACCGCCCGCCCCGCCTTCACTATGGGGTTCCACACCCCTCTCCGGCCTTTCCTTTCACCCGGGCCTAGGACTAGTGGCTGAGGATTTAGGGAGGTGCGCAAGGCCTCACTCGCGCTGCCAGCGGAGCAGGCCTCCTCCCTCGGCGCCGCGGAGCTCCCCCCGCCCTCCGGCTCTCAGGACTGCAGATCCTCGCTCGGAGGAGGCGCGCGGCGGCCTGAGGCTCCAGGACCCACCCTCATTCGGCCGCTGAGACTTATCGGTCCGGCGCTGGCTTTCTTCAGAAAAGCGGCCACTGCACTCGCACCTCGCCTGGTTCCGAGGAGAGCCCGGCTCTCAAGACCGCGTCGCAGGATTTCGGAGGGTGCCTGCCTCGGTCCCGACTGCACAGGGGCTAGTCCCCCAGCTCCTCCGGGACGGCTCCAAGGGGCGAATGGGGCGGGGCAGACCTAGCAGAGCAGCCAGGTGCCGGAAGGGCTGGGGTGTGCAGTTCCTTTTATACCAGCCTGTAAAAATGACCCCGTGAGGGACCAGCGCTACCGAGGATAATCCAAGCGTGCTGCTCTCCTGTTGGAACTGAGTCAAAAATCAGAAAAGCTGTATATTCCAGTTTTTCTCCTGGTTTCTAGACTCTGCGACCCGCGAAGGCAGCGATTATCATCAGGCCCCAAGCCCAAGAACCAAGCACTGAGGTTCCTGGGAGTTGCCTTTTTTTTTCTGCCAAGAATGCGCAGGCGCTAGGGGCGGTGGGGTGGAGGGGGAGGGGGGGAGAGGGTTGCAAGCCCAGAGATCTGGGGGCCCAGTAGGTTCTTGGGTCTCATCAGCTGAGGATTTGGAGGACAAGGGTGGAGAGGAGAAGAAAGAGGAGTGGGTATAATGAGGTTGGAGCCCAATCCCAGGTTGGGACCTGGCGTCCAGTCCAGATCTTGTAACGGTGACCCTGACTGTGATATCCCAGTGCTTCTAATTTGTACTTTATGACCTTTGCAGAGATACTGGTGTGGTCCCCTGTGTGCCTGAGTGTGTGATTGCAGACAAGGTTGCATTTGTCCTGGTTGTAGCTGTTTCTTGCCTGTGTGCCATTATTCTTTGTACTGCTTTGCTTGGGTATTTTCTGTTACTTGTCCCGTGAATTGCTATGCAGTCTTCTGGTTTATTTAATCTGTTGACTCATTATAATGCAGTCTTCATTTCAGGTATTGTATTCTTCATTACTGACTGGGGTTTTTTAATTATAAATAGATAGATAGATAGATAGATAGATAGATAGATATAGATATTTAGATTGATTGATTTCAGAAAGGAATGAAGAGGGAGAGAGAGATAGAAACATCAATGATGAGAGAGAATCATTGATTGGCTGCCTCCTGCATGCCCACTGGGGATTGAGCCCACAACCCCAGGCATGTGCCCTTGACCAGAATCAAACCAGGACCCTCCAATCCCTAGGCCGAACCAGCGAGGGCCCAAAGTCATTTCTTGGTTTAAAAATCTCTTAAAGCCCAGCCAGTGTTGCTCAGTGGTTTAGCATCCACCTATAAACCAGTTCATTACCCATCAGGACACATGCCCCAGTTGCAGGCTTGATCCTGGTATGGGGCATGCAGAAGGTAGCTGATCAATGATTCTCTCTCATCATTGATGTTTCTATCTCTCTCCCTCTCCTTCTCTGAAATCAATAAAAAAATATTTTTAAAAAATAAAAATGTCTTTTGAAATTTAAACTTTAGGAAGGTTGTAAAAAAATAACCAAAATATTATAACATAAATTTTGTAAACCTGAGGAAAGAAAACACACTTTTATGGTAATAATTTTAAAAGGCATCAGTTAAATTTAAAACAGTTTTAATATTAAGTATTTTTTCCAGACTACAAGATTCTATTTAATTTATATTAGTATTTAATTTCTTTTGGTGAATAAAAAATTATATCCTAGTAATGTCATTTGGAGGCAGAAAATGCACCCCATATAATATACAGATGAACACAAAGACTATATACTAAATTGTATCAGGTCAATTCCATTTTAATAACACATATATAGGTTGGGCCATTAGTGAATAGTTTGGAACCCAATTGTGACAATATTTAGCCAAACCCAGGAATATTCTAAGATGTTCTTTTTTTAGAAGAGGAAAAGATATGATTCCTCAGGGTTAATTAGATAACCAAAGTTTTTTTGTTTTGTATTAACCTGGGGTAAACAGAATAAGAGCTTATTCTTTGATATCCATGTCTCTTTATAACTAGCTGTTGTAACAAGTATATTGTGTTCTTTTGGGAATCTAATAATTTTCTAGAGTATAAAACTAAACCATTCACATATTGGATTTGAGTGGAATTTCTAGAAAATTTAATATCATTTAAATCAGCTTTTAGTTCTAAAACAATGGGTAGGACTCTGTATATTCCCAATACATTACTGCCCAAGTAAACTTGTAATCTTAGATGAAAGCAAAGAGATATTGACTATCCTTTTAAAATATATATATATATATATATATGTATATATATAATTTTTATTGGCTTCAGAGAGTAAGGGAGAGGGAGAGAGAAACATCAATGAGAGAATCACTGCTTGGCTGTCTCCTGCATGCCCTGTGCTGGGGATCGAGCCCAGCATGTGCCCTTGACCAGAATCCAGCCCCAGACCTTTCAGTTCGCAGGCTGATGCTCTATCTGCTGAGCCAAACCAGCTTGACTTCTTTACTGGAATGCTAAAAAAGGCACTACATAAATCTATTACTGAGAAATATTGGCCATATTCAGAAATGGCTGATAATAAGGTATTTGAGTTTGGAATCACAGGATGTCTCGGAAAAACTAATTTATAGCTCTGAGATCTTGTATACATTTTCACCTTTTTTACTTGGTTTCTTTACTGGAAGAATAGATTTATAGGAGCTCACACATGGAATTATAAGCCCCTGTTAAAAAGTAATCTTGTATATTAGGTTTAACTATAGCTCATGGGTAAAGGATATCGGTGACTGGAAAAGAGCTGAAGTTGCATTTGGAACATCTTGTAATGAACATTTAGTTCCTTTGTGGAGGAGGTTTCTTTTTTTAATAATAATAATAATAATAAAGCTTTCTGGGTGAGGAGCAAACTCAGCCCAGGACTGGCCTGTTTTTATTTATTTATTTATTATTTTTAAAAATATATTTTATTGATTTTTTACAGAGAGGAAGGGAGAGAGACAGAGTGAGAAACATTGATGAGAGAGAAACATCGATCAGCTGCCTCCAGCACACCCCCTACTGGGGATGTGCCTGCAATCAAGGTACATGCCCTTGACAGGAATCAAGCTTGGGGACCATTCAGTCTACAGGTCGACACTCTAGCCACTGAGCCAAACTGGTTAGGGCTAGGTTCCTATAATTCTTAAGGTGGACAGACTCTTATACAGGAATTTTCTTGTGAACTTTATTTAGTAATTGTGTTGCTTTTGCTCCAAGAAACCAGTAGGTATATTAATTAGAATAGGTTAGAATAGAAAGTATTACATATTCTAACAATTAAATTAAAAATTTTTGTGAACCCATCAGGTTCCTGGAGAAAATCTGGAAACAATGCTGGTTCCTCTCTAACTGAGACCAATTGGTTCTCCAAAGGGAGTGGTTAGAATTCCTATTATTATTTTTTCTTAAGTCAGTAGAAAGTTGTAGTAGAGGAGATAGAAGGGGAAAGAAGAAGAAAGGGGAAGGGCATGTCTGCACAAGGAAGCTCAAAGAACAAATGATATACTGGAGGAACTGTAGAAGAGGTAGGAATGGGGTGTAGGTGTTTATCAGCTTCAGAAGTCTTCTTTATTTCAGAGATAGTCTAAAATATTAATATTAATAATTAATTTTTATTAATATTAAAATATTAATATTAATTTATTTATTTATTTATTTATTTTCTTTTTTTAATTTTTTATTTTTATCTTTATTGTTCAGATTATTACAGTTGTTCCTCTTTTTTCCCCATAGCTCCCCTCCTCCCATTTCCCACCCCAACCTCTGTCCTTGCCCCCCCACTGTCCTCATCCATAGGTGTACAATTATTGTCCAGTCTCTTCATGCATCCCCAACACCCTTAACCCCCGAACATTGTCAGTCCACTCCCTTTCTATGCCTCTGATTCTATTCTATTCACCAGTTTATTCTGTTCATCAGATTTTTTATTCACTTGATTCTTAGATTCACTCGTTGATATATATTTGTTGTTCATAATTTTTACTTTCCTTTTTCTTCTTCCTCATTCTCAAGGGATACCTTTCAGCATTTCATATAATACTGGTTGGGTGG
>PVJC01049454.1:0-12069 GCA_004026665.1 Murina feae | reverse complement strand
GGATTCCAAAACCTCAGGTCGCCTGTCTACACAATCGCTTCTCAAGTCACCCCCCCAAGGCCATTTGTGTCAGGTTGGTACCCCTCCACTTCCCTGCCGTGCCCTTCTTCCCAGCCTGCGTAGCTCTCCGCCTGTAGCACCTCTCCACCTGCACCCGCCACAGGGCAAGGCCGCCTCGATGCGGTGGCCGCTGTGCTTTGACTATCAGGTCTGATCCATGTGTGAGCGGGGAGGCCCCCTCCCTTGGCATTTCCCAAGGTGCCCCGTTGACCAAAGCTTAGACTTAGAAACTCACTCAGTCTGGGCGTCCTCTGGTGTTTCCCCAGCTCCTCAGGCCAGTTACTCATTCCACACAGCCTGATTGAACACCCCGTGGGCAGGCCTTATGCTAGAACCTGGGGAGATGATGTGTAAACGAAATGTATTCTCTCCCCCTCCCGTTAAAGAACTCTTCCTTACCGCCCAAGGCACTGACTTATATGAACCCGGTGCTCCACAGAGCTCACTTTGAAAAATGTTACCATAAATCAAAGGAGTGGCTTTAATGGTGGGATTTTTTATATATCTATATATATCTATATATCTATATCTATTTATACCTATATCTATATCTACATCTGTATCTATCTGCATGGATAGATAGATAAATATTATTGATTTCAGAGAGAAAGGGAGAGGAAAAGATAGATAGAAACATCAATGATGAGAGAGAATCATTGACTGGCTGCCTCCTATGCCCATCCCCCCCCCAACCAAGGGCATGCCCTGACCGGGAATCAAACCGTGACTTCCTGGTTCATAGGTCAACGCTCAACCACCAAGCCATACCAGCCAGGCAATGGTGGGGTTTTGAGGCACTCTAAATATTCTGGGGGCAGGAGGGCCGTTGAGTGCCCTTAAGATCACAGCATTCAGAGAGCAGCTTCCTAGGCTGCCATAAAGACCCCCTCCTAAGAGGGAAGGAAGCTTGCCATGAGAATGTGATTGCTGGCTGAGGGCTACGGTAGAGCAGCAGAACTCACTGTCCTCCAAGCCCAGCCTAATCAATATTCTCTGGCCTCTCCACTGAATCCTTCAGCAGGGGTGGGACCCAGGGGCCAGGGCAGGCAGGCAAGACAGTCATGTGATGGCACATTCGCTCATGTCCTCTCCAGGGGAGCTGAAGCATGTCCAGCCCAGTGGGATTCGTCTGGCCGGCGTGAGTCCCTATCACAGGCTGGACAGCGGTCTTGAAAATTCAGGGCAGAGATGGGTGGCTTTTCTCCTGTGAAGGACACACAATAATCCGAGGTTTCAGATTCAAGAGAGAGGTCGACGGACAGCAAACCATGGGGGCTGTTCACGTTTCCACCGTTCATAATCGGCCACTTAAAATCATAGTCCATCTCCTCACTTCTCTTTTCATCCAAAGTGACTTTGAAGTTCGAGGAAGGTGACCCGTGACAAGGACATGGGCACATAAGTGGAGTGAAATGTGGCTGTGAAATGACAAGAATGGCAGTTCCTTGATGATGATGTCCCGTAAAGATGATTCATGGCTCATTGCCCTCTTATTGGGGGGCAAGTCGATGCCACAAAACTGCCACAAGGAACCAGTGTTTGGAGAACTTCATCTACACAGAGCAGAACATGGAGTGCCAAGAGGGACATTGGAGCCTTTTGAAGACAGACCCTCCCCCTCAGAGGAAAGCTTGGTGTCCATCCAGGGAGGTGTGAGGGGCTACATTGTACCCCCACCCCAGACCCACACGTAGAAGCCCTCATGGCCAAGACCTCGCCCAGCAAGGAGGTGACCGTCTGCAAGCACAGGAGAGAGGCCTCAGGAGCAACCGCGCCTGCTGACACCTTGCTCCTGGACTTCCAGCCCCCAGAACAGGAGGAAATAGGTTTCTCTTCTGCAGACCATCCAGTCTGCCATGGTCCTTCTTTATGGCAGCCCTTGCAAATGAATACAGCGGGGAGCTGGAAGCCGGAGCAGAACACAGCTGCAATGAGATGCCACACTCTTGCTAGAGAAAGTGAGCTCATGGGGAAGGAGAGAGAAGCAGAGGGCTGGCCTTTCCCCACAAACCCTTGTGAGAGCGATGACCCCCCGTCATCCTTTGAGAGGCACAGGCTGAGAGAGATGCAGCCGGGGAACTCGAGAGGCAAGTGTGTGGGTAGCACAGCCTGTTTCTTGAGTGGTGACAATGGATCCGTTGGATCCTATGTTACTGACTTTTTATTTTTAAGATGAAAAGACAATTTTTGGTAGCACCCCCCGTCAAATATTTTCATTTGCTTCCAACCTCTACGTGGCAATTGGAGGCTCTGAACGCTGTGTGCTGGGAGAGGTGAGGGCTCTCAGCTGCTCATTTAAAAAAAAAATGTTTTAAAAACCAAGAAGCTGCCACAGGACCAGAGAAGGTGCGCAGAGAGCCTGCAGCTGGGATGGGCATTCGGGCGAGGCTGGGAAGGAATACTCCGCCGAAGAGCGCTGGAAAATGCGTGTTTTCCACACAGCGAACCTCCCCCGGACGTGTGCATCGTATAAATCTAATAAGAGAGTGAAAAAATATTGGATTTATTTTTACAAGTTAGCGATGACCTTCCGACCTTCTGAATGGATTCACTTCGCACGGCTCCTCTAAGGACCTTCGGGTGATGACTAACTCATAAAAATAAATCCAATATTTTCCCCTCAGCCATGTCCCAGCCAATGTAGGGGATCCGGTGATGGGGCGCGGGAGGGGGCGTTCGTGGCGGCTGACCTCCCGTTATGAGAGGTGCCTGCCCGCAGCCCTGTAAGCTGCACCCGGAGGAAGGAAATCAAGGCACTCACATGGGGCCAAGCGCGGGCAGGGCAATGGGGGGCGGGGTGGCCAGACAGGGGCCCCGTGTACTGAGGGAAAGAGCAATACCTCCTCATTGTTAGTGGGGGGCAGCGAGGGGTGGGTCTCAGGTGACAAGGTGAGTCCCACCTTGAAGAAGGGTGAGAGGGAATCCACGAGAGTAGTCGAGGCTGGGCCTCCCCTGGGCGGAAATGCCACCTGGATTGGAGCTTCGACCCTTGTCATCACCTGGGACCTGGTTTGTGAAACAAATAAATAAATAAATAGGTCCGGATGACCTCCTGCACGCCAGGCACGTGATGGCCTGAGAATTTGGGTGTCAGTGAAGGCTTTGGCCAAGCCCCCAGGAGCTGTGAGGCTGGTTTGGCCCCTCAGACTAGTCCTGAGTTGGGATGAGGGGGACAAGTAATCCTCCTCAGTAACTAGTCACTGATGTAGGCCACTCTGGGGAGGGCTGGGCCTTATGCAGATTTCAGAGAGGAAGGAAGGAAGGAGAGATAGAAACACCAATGAGGAGAGAGAATGATCGACTGCCTCCTGCATGTCCCTCACCGGGGATCAAGCCCACAACCTGGGCCTGTGCCGTGATCAGGAATCCAACGGTGACCTTCTGGTTCATAGGTTGACGCTCAACCGCTGGGCCACGCCGGCTGGGCTGCCGCAGCCATTCTGGAAGAGGGCTGACATCCAAAGGCTCCCTGCACCTGCTGCTAGTGGCTGGGGATCCGTCCTGTGGTCCTGAGGAGGCTCTGGGCGACACCCCCCAGCACCCATCGCCACGAACCAAGTTCATGCACCAGAGCAGAGCAGATGGAGGCCCCACCCGCCTGGCTCCCCACAATGGCCATCGAGTCCCTGCTGTTGCCAGGTACAGATTGGGTTCCTGCTGTGTGCTGAGGGGGAAGAAGAGGGAGCCCAGCCCTCAGCAGCTCACACTCTCGTGGAGCCGGGCGCGCACGCACACACACAGACACACACACGCATACTTACACACACACATGTGAACACACAAGAGAACTGCCTCCATTGTCTGTACTCGCTTCACTTAGCACAACGTCCTCCAGGCTCACCCATGTTGTTGCGAAAGGCAGCCTTCCCTTCGGGTTGAAGCTGAGTAATATTTCCTGGATGGACAGACCCCTTTTGGTCTCACGGCCAAAGGGGGAAGGTTTCCGTGTTGCCAGGTAACCGAGTCCCGGAGACCTGATGTACCTCGCCGGAGGGGCAGTGAACGCTGTGTCGCACGCGTGAGCTTCGCCGAGAGGGTGGGCCCTGGTTTGCATCTTCGGGACACGCGCCCATGGTAAACGGTGCAGAGCGGGCGGATGCGTTTCGTCGCCGCATTGCCGTCTTTTAACAATGGATACATCTGTCCGTACATCTCACTGGACACCTTAAATATATATGATTTTTATATATCAAAGACCATCTCAATCAAGTTTTTAAAATGACGCCTGGTTTCGTAACGTTGGGATTTCCCCGGGCGTCCTGAGTTTCCCTGGGCCCCGGCACAGCGTGGCTGCTACAGCTGCTTGCGGGGCCTCCAGTTCTTCTCTCCTCCTTCTGCGCCCCCGTCCGTGTCCCCTGCCCTCGCGCCTTCACCCACAGCCTGGACGGGATGGGGTGTCTGCCTGCGACTCTGCCCGGTCTCTTATTTGCCTCTCGGTCAGTCAGCAGCGACCTGGATCCCGGAGCCCCTGGCTTTGCTGCAAACATTGCCCGGGATGGATGCTATGCATTTTGGACTAGTTACGTGGTTCATCTTGTCTCGGGGGAGTTGAGGGCAATTTTTAACAACCTGAAGCCCCAGGCCCTCCCTCCGCGTCCTACCTCTCTCCTCTCCAGAAGCTCGAGAGGCAGGTCAGTGCTGGTATCCCCTCCGTCCTGATCTTTAATATCTGCAATATCCTTCCAGCCTGGGCTCCAGCAGTTTGCCTTTGAGAGCACAAATTAAAGTGATGCCACCCAGGGCATTAATGGTCTTAGCAGAATCAACATGGACAGCGCTGGGCATCCCCTGTTTAATATTGAGTGATTAAGTGAAGGCATTGCCCTCCCAGCCAGGCCTGGGCTGAATACCAAAGAGGCAGCCCCCAGTGGTGGGGAGGAGGGAGCAGGGAGGAGCCTGGGGCTGCCCGTCACCTGTGTGGGCTCAGCCTGCTGGCCCCGCGGGGCTGTGGGACAGATGGAAAAGGTCAGGGACTCTCAGCAAATATTTGGAAGGCTATTCCCCTGCCTGGTGGGTTTGGACACAAGGTAATCATTTTCTGGAAAGGGCCCGGTAATCCCTGAGCAAATGCCTGGTCTAACTGGTTACTCCACGGCTGAGCCAGCCCGCCTCCCCTGGGACAGTCAGGGAGGAAGAAGGCGAGGCCAGCACCCTATCTTGAGATTTGAATGGGGTGGGGGGAGGGTCACCGGCTGGTGAATGCTTTAATGTGAGATCTGTGGCATTGGGACACCCAATATTTTGTTAGCTGTAAAAGTATTTCTGGCCCTGGCTGGTTTGGCTCAGCGGATAGAGCATCACATCAGCCTGCAGACTGAAGGGTCCCGAGTTCAATTCCAGCCAAGGGTGTATGCCCAGGTTGCTGGCTCGATCCCCAGTGGGGAGTGTGCAGGAGGCAGACAATCAATGAATCTCTCTCATCACTGATGTTTCCATCACTCTCTCTTCCTCTCCCTTCCTCTCTAAAATCAATAAAGATATATATTTTTTTTAAAAAAAGTATTTCTGGCCTGGCCAGGTGCAGCTCAGTGGTTGAGCATTGATCCAGGAGTCAAGAGGTCACGGGTTCGATTCCTGGGATGTGGGCTTGTTCCCCAGCAGGGGGCATGCAGGAGGCAGCCGATCAATGATTCTCTCTCATCATTGATGTTTCTATCTCTCTCTCCCTCTCCCTTCCTCTCTCTCTCAAAATCAATAAAAGCATTTTTTTTTAA
Source organism: Murina feae (assembly GCA_004026665.1). Classification (NCBI taxonomy): domain Eukaryota; kingdom Metazoa; phylum Chordata; class Mammalia; order Chiroptera; family Vespertilionidae; genus Murina; species Murina feae. The sequence continues at coordinate 6,295 of PVJC01049454.1, read as the reverse complement.
TATAAAAAAGTATTTATGGGGCATGTACTGTATACCAGGCTCTGAACTATCTGGGCTTCAGAGCTGAAAGCCACGACCCCTGTCAGGAGCCCAGCATCAGAGGGAGGAGCCGGTCTGTCAGCTCCCGGAGGGTGGGAAGCAGCCGGGACTCGGCTCACTGCTGAGCGAATGACTTGCCACGCAATGGGGCCTCCATGCCATCTCCTGGGATCCGCGCTGGATTCCTGGCGGAGAGAGCTGGAGATGGAGGGTTATTTTCCCGCTCCTCTGAACAAAACAGCTCCGCGTGCACATAATTAAAATGCTTCTGTCTCCCCGACCATCACGACGGGTAATGAACACGGCCACTCATCAGCGGGGTGACGCCTCCCTGGGAGGCTCCCGGAGCCCAGCGGTTTCACCGTGGGCTGCATCTCTCAGACAGCCAGGGCGAATGGGATCACCCCTGCTCCCCGAGAATGAATGAGGGGGCACCGAACGCTGCTCACCCGGCTCCCAGGCCTCTCGGCGAGGCTGCGGCTCCAACACGCTGGCCGGGATCAGAAGCTCAGCCCCGCGCAGAGGACCGCGGCCTGACGGACTAATTCAGAAGCATTGCCTACAGTCTTAATCAGAGCGCTGGCACGCATGGCGGTGCCTTTCGACCTCGAGTTTGGTGTCTCTGGTTATCAGGTGGAATAGACGTTACGATGGTTTTGCAGGTGTGGGAAGAGGCACAGACCCGGGACAGTGAGCTCTCAGGTGTAGACTCTGGATCGAGAGGAAGGGAAAAAAAGCCATCGTGAGGGATGAAGATGTAACTCAGGCATCGGAGCCTGCCTTCCCCTTCTTCTCTGGCTCCCAGGAAGCCATCTGCAAGCCGGAGCCCAGCCCATCTTCCCACACAACTGGTGTCTTGATTGACACGTCTCCAAATAAGCTTGTGAAGAGCTTTGTGTCTTAGCCCCGGAATAATTCAGACGTCAGATTATGGCTCGCAGACTCCCCGACTCCTCGCCAGCCCCAGAATGGATTTTTTTTTTTAATATTTGGGGGGAAATATTAAATTTTGTCTGGGTTGGGTCAGAGTTCACATCCTCGGGTAATAAAGAGCCACGGCGGGTGTTTACGCAGGGCGGGCCGCGCTGATTTTATTTTGTGCGGCTGCTGCAGGTCAGGCTGAGCCTTGGGGAGCGGCCTGCAGCTCTGGGCATCCTTTGTCGGGGACCCTTGGACGGGAAGGGGAGGGAGAAAAGAAAGAAGGGGAAGAGGAGCAGAACACATTTCTCTCTGAGCAGGACTCCCGGCTGATGTCATCTCCACATATGCAGCTTAAAAAAAAATAAGATAGCCCTGGCCAGTGTGGCTCAGTGGATAGAGCGTCGGCCTGCGGACTGAAGGGTCCCAGGTTCGATTCCAGTCAAGGGCATGTACCTTGGTTGTGGGCACATCCCCAGTGGGAGGTGTGCAGGAGGCAGCTGATCGATGTTTCCCTCTCATCATTGATGTTTCTAACTCTCTATCCCTCTCCCTTCCTCTCTGTAAAAAAAATCAATTTTATATATATATATATAATTGATTTCAGAGAGGAAGGGGGAGAGAGAGAGAGAGAAACATCAATGATGAGAATCATGGATCGGCTGCCTCTTGCAGGGCCCCCCTGGGGATGGAGCCGGCAGCTCAGGCCTGTGCCCTGACCGGGAATCGAACCTCCTGGCTCATAGGTTGACGCTCAATCCCTGAGCCACGCTGACTGGCCTCCAAACAGGCAGCCCCAAGGGCGCGTCCCCGCAGCAGCCGTGGGGTGGGGGGGTGCGGTCTTAGCTACTTGCTTTCATCATCTCTGAATCCGCAAGGCTCACTCAGCCCGGATGCTCCCCCTGAAAACCACGCAGGAACACTTCTCACGCGCGACAGGGCAAAGCCGTGCTGGCGGGCGGGGAGCGGCCACTTCTCACGATACCCCAGGAAGCCGTGGGGCCTGTGGCTGAGAAAACTCGTTCTTTCACTGCCACGCTGACTGCTGCTGTGACTGTGGAACCCAGGACGCATGCTGCTTTGCGGGGAGACTGGCTAATGACACCTGCTTCTCCCTCTGCAATTACTGTTGTCGCAAAAGCCCACCATCATGACACCACTGCGCCTGCCTCCTGCCAGCGGTGTGTGTGTGTACCGGGGCGGCCCCTGCATTTCCATAAGCAATTAGTCTGCCCGTTTGCATCCCTGTGTTCGACTCTGATTTTATTGAAATGAAAGATCATGAATTAAACCCAATTACCGCGAGCAGACAGCTAGCGCCTCGGTGCGCGGTGCGTGTTGGCGGCCGCAGTCCCAGTCGCTGCTGAACGGAGGGAGGGAGGGAGAGAGCCCCGCCATCGCTCACCCCAGGAAGAAGCGCCCCATAAATTAGATGGGGTGGGCCCAGAGCGCCCCCCGGAGGGGCAGCCCTCACTGGCGGCGGGAAAGGCGCCTGTTTCTAGGTGAAGCAGGCTGGGGCTTGGCGCTGGATGGTCGGTGGGACCTCCCCGTGAAAATGAAGGGTCCCCGGTGTCATCGCCAAGCCCAGGACTAGACTCCATCGTCCCCCGTTGAGGAGAGGGAGGAGCAGAGCCCTGAGGTTCAGGAAACCAGGGATGAGGAACCTCCTCCTCTTTCCTGGAAAACATGGGCGTTGCTGCTCTTTTTGGGGGTCTCGGCTCCCCAGGAACTAGTGTAGGACACGGCCCTGTGGAGGCTGAGGAGGGGTTCGCCTGCTTTAATGGGGGGGAAGGGGCGTTCCAAGCTGTGACACAGCAGCCCCTGCAAAACACAGCTGAGCAGCGCGGCCACAGACACTTGGCAGCATGACGGGGGCTCCTCATCGTTACTGTCTTCTCTCCTTGGCCCCCCCACTTCTCCCCCCGTGTAAGTGCAAACATCGCAACATTTGGGGGGGCCGTGCTCCCACTGCGCCCGACAGTGAGGCGCCGACCTCCTCCGTGTCCCTCCTGACACCAGCGCCGTTTGCAGGGCGCAGTTTCAAACCTGATGCTGCTTTCTGTCCCGGTCGCGACGGCCTCTTCCTACCAGCCGCTCCGTAAACGTGAGGGCGATGGCGTCGCTACCCCAGGTGGAGAGAGGGGTGACCCGTGGCAGCCCTGTCGCTGGGCCGGAACCAGGAGCCCATGGGTGGTGCTGCCCGGCCCAGCCAGGGAGCCACTCTCTTCGATCTCCTCTCTGTGGCCCGGGCTGCAGTGTGACTGCCTGATGGTTTGCTGTCGATACAGTAAAAATGTGAAGCGTCTCTCCGTCGAATCCATGCTGAGCGGGCTCTTTCCTCAAACGGCCGGGCCATGTCCTCACGTCCAGAAGAGCCAGTCGCCTAGGATGGAGCCACACGGGCTCGCGGGCCTCTGTGTAAGGCTGTGCGTTGTGTACCAATGCTAGGCTCCACGACCGTCCATGTCAACACTGTGATAAATGAAGGGGCGGGGGGGCATTGATGATCTTTGATGGAGCTTTTGGAAATTTATATACGGACGACAGTTCTAGCCTCGTGACCACTGGGCGCCGGCTGGTCACTACTCGCGGTGGGGACAGGAGGCCTTTGAGGTTCACGAGGTTCGCCTATTTGCTCTGATGCTCATGAGTGTCTCCCTCCACCCCCCCACCCCGGGGCACTCCCATCCCTGTCTCCTGGCCCCACAGAGGAGGGGAGAGCTCACACGAGCCTTGCCCACTGGCTGTCTCTCTCGCTCCCCTGAAGAAGCTTCTGCAAGAACTCCGCAGAGGACCTGAGCGTGGCCTCAGGCTGGGCCGTGACCCTGGAGGGACTGCACTAGGGCTGGCGACATGGACATATGTAAGGGTGGTGAGCAACAGGCCCCCCATCAGCAAGTGGCTGAGTGTCCTCTGCTTGGCGGGATGTTAACCCTGTAGGTGCTGAATTAGGGAGAGGGAGGGGGTTCCGGGGAGAGGCCAGGACAGCGGGCAGCAGAGGGCTTGTGGGAAATGGACTATTTACCAATGGGTACAAAATATCCCCCACATTTTAAAGATATATTTTTTAAATTGATTTTAGACAGGGAGGGAGAAGGAGAGAGGAACATCTACAATGAGAGAGAATCATGGACCACCTGCCTCCTGCACGCCCCACACTGGGGATCGAGCCCACAACCCGGGCCTGTGCCCTGACCGGGAATCGAACCATGACCTCCTGGTTCACAGGTCAACGCTCCATCACGGAGCCACGTCGGCTGGGCCAAAATATCCCCCAATTTAATACCGGTGCAGACTGGGTGCGTTTCTGCTCTGGATGTGACCCCCCCACACACACACACAGTTGGGGATCCTGGGGAGGGGCAGGAGAGTGCACGCCCTTCCCAGTCCTTGGGGACAAGCAGCATTTTGAAACCTTGACAGGGAGCGTCTTGCTCACCTCCTGCTTCCCAACAGGTTCTGAGGACCCTGAGCCTGGGCTGAAGTGGAGACAACCCCCCCCCCGTGGCCCCCTCTTGCCCCCTCCCTCCCTCAGCACAGGGCAGGGCACCCTCAGCGTCGGGCACACGTGTTTGTTCTGACTCAGAGACAAAGCGCCGGCAGAGAGAGAATTGAAGGGGCCAGGCCGGGCCGCTGTGTCCTGAAGCCGGGAAAACACCAGCCGACCGGCAGGCACAGAGGCCTCCACTTCCTTCCAACGGCGGTTCGAGGGACGGAGACAGCATGGAAGCCAACAGCAGTGTATTCGAAGGGGTTGACCTGTTCATCCTATCGGTCGTCGCAGGCCTGCTTCCTTGCATTTGCGATTCCGCCAAGCCCAGACAGCAGGCTCTCTGTGCGACTCCCCCCCCTCCACCACCAAACGTCCAGGATGTTGCAGGAGACCCTGGCCCCTGAGTCCTATCAGACTAGACACTCCAGGGCTCACCCCCAGAGCGAGGGGCATGGGAGTTGTCTACATGTCTCCAGGGCAATAATAAATTGTTTGCTTACCTACAGGGTCTCCCCCCCTCCCAAAAGTGGGTCACCCAGCAGTCCAGGGGCCTAGCAAATAGAAGAGCCCAGTGGATGCCATGGGCTCAAGCCTGAAGTCATTAGCATGTGGGATTCTCCAGACATTAGGGCTGCTGAAGGGTCGCCTCTCGGGTTCCCACCGCGCAGGGGGATTGTTTGGTTCCCTCCCAGGGCCCAGCAAGCATCCTTGGGAGCCTGTCTGCGGAGGAGAAAGGGAGGTATGGCCCAGCCTCCTTCTCCGAAGATGGCCTTGCTGGACGGCCCAGAGCTCAGAGCCAGGGATTACACACCGCACAGAGACCCGCCTCGTTCAGCCTCTTCTCTCCCCCGTCGCCCGCCCGCCTTCTTTCCTTTCCTTTGAGTGTTTTCCAAATAAAAGAGTTGTGTGTGTTTTGTTTTGTGTGTGTGTGTTTTTTTCTCCTTCCAAACTGCGCTGGGAGGCAAACTCCTGAACGCTGTCATAGAAAATGTTAGACAGTCTTCCTTACCGGAGCTATTGACATTTCGGATAGTGGCGACACTTTGATTTTTCTCCAAACATATGGATCAAGCCCGGCTGCCTGATTGGACAGGAAGTCCTGATGAAAGCCGAGCCTTTATCTCCCTCCGTCTCCCCCCACCCCCCACCTCTGTGTGAGCCCGGCTTTCTCTCTGAATATCACCGTGGTTTTCCTTAAGCTGTCCGGGGAGTCGTTATTGCCTCACTAAATATTTCATGGTTGCGCGGCACACCGTACCTGCCAACTGCCTCCTATTTGTTGTCGGAAAGAAAGGGTTCGTTCTGCGGAGATGGGGGGACTAGGGGGAGAAAGCCGGGCCAGTTTTCATCCCATTGTTTTTTATTTTAAAGCTTCTCCGATGCGCCCAGTGCACGGGAGACCCACAGCGACCTCCCAGCGGTGTCTTTTATGAGCCCAGGACGGGGCTGGCCACGTATTCATTTATTTATTTGCGGCTGATGTATTTGTCCCCCGCGCAGGCTCACCGATGCTTTCCAGCGCCTGTTCGCTCGCAGCTCCCCTCCTATTTGTTCAAAAGGGAAAAGTTCAAAGCGGCAGCGCCCGCCAGGGAGAAGCCCTCGGAATACTAAGCCTCCAGCGCGGCCGCGACCTTGAGAGGGGAGCCTAACGGGCCTGCCTGGCGCCCCGCGGGCACCTGTGTCCTGTTAGGCCAGGTCGGAGGGTCAGGGCTCACCTGAGGCCGGCGGGGCCAGGCCTGCTGCCCGGGCCGAGGGCTAATGCACTTTTCAAAAGGGACATTCTCGCCTCTAATAGGCCTAATAGGGTCTCTGTTTAAAAACCTGTCAGAGCCCAGGCGCACACAC
>PVJC01049453.1:0-12157 GCA_004026665.1 Murina feae | reverse complement strand
TAGCACCATGGCCCAGACAAAAGTCAACACATAAAATGAACCATCACACATTGAACTTAGAAGCAAAAATATGTTATCCTTTTTTAATGCTTTTTAACTTTCAATTCTAATAGCTATCCCTTGGGGCTAAAGGTAAACCTATATATTAGAAAAGAAAGAAATGAGGGCCATGCTTAGAGAGGAAGGGGGAGAAGAAAAATAACTGGTTAATATTCATCGGACAAATATTTATGGATTAACTACCATATACTAACCACTATTCTGGGCACTAAGTTGCAAATGATTACTTTGCCATATATATATATATATATATATATATATATATATATATATATATACACACACACACACACACACACACACATATATATATATATATGTATATATATTTATATATGTATGCATATATATATATTCTTTTTATATATATTGATCCCAAATTTAGAAGCATGCCAAGATATATTATTTTTTTCATCCAATGTTTTCTAACTTCAAGCTCTAGATGCTGAGTGACACTCTCCAGTATTTATTTAACTTCATTCTAAAACAGGCCCTTCAACTATAGAATGTTATTTAAAAACCAAAATCCTTCCCTAAAATAGAGACAGAATTAAAAATCTACAAACCATATGGGGCTAGAGCTATCTAGGGAAGCAGATTCTGGATTGTGATATGGATCCCTCATTTTGTTTGCTGTGTGAGTTCTGGTAATGCATGATAACTGCCTCCCTTGGAAACAACATGCCCAGTCTTTAGGCTCCGCATGGTAAATTGTTCTGAAAAACCTGAAGAGGTATTCTTTAAGTATTGTATAAGTAATCTTTGTAAGTCATTTCTTGAAATTGCATTTTTAGTTGGGAGAAAATGGGCTCCACCTAAGATAGATTTTGATGAGTCAGTAGGAAAAGTGTTACATAAAGGAGAAAAATTGCGTGAGAGGAAGAAGCCAATAAGGAAGTCAAATACAATTGTGAGTGAAGGGAATAAGATTAAAAAAGAAAGTTAATAGGGGTGACCAGGCCGGCAGGGGAGGGCAGTTAGGGGGATCAGGCAGGCAGGCAGGCAGAGTGGTTAGGGCGGGCAGGCAGGTTAGTGGTTAAGAACAAGAGTCCTCGATTGTGAGAGTCCCCAAGAAGTCCATATTGGAGAGGGTGCAGGTTGGGCTGAGGGACCACCCCCCGTGCACAAATTTCGTGCACCAGGCCCCTAGTCCTATATAATAAAACCCTAATATGCAAATCAACCAAACCACAGAAAAACCAGTGGAATGACCGGTTGCTATGACTCACACTGAATACCAGGGAGCAGATGCTCAAAGCAAGAGCTGCCCCAGGTTGGGAGCAGCTCCTGCATTAAGCGGCTGCCCCCCAAGAGGGATGAAACCTGTGGCAGTGATCAGGCGCAGCGTACACAGCAGGTGGTGCCAGGCCCCCAGCAAAGGTAGGTGCCCCCGATCGCCCCACAGATGGCCTTGAATGCTGGCCAGGCCTAGGGACCCTACCCTATATACTGGGAACAGTCTTTTAGATTTAAACCTTAAAACCTGGCAAGACTACTCTAACACTGAAAAAATAGGATGATGGAGCAATGACATGCATGGACTCTGGCTTGCACATTTTGCAGTCAGGCTTGATTCTGACACTGATAACTGTGTGACAAAGCCAGTTACTTAATTTCTCTCTGCTTTAGTTCTTTCACCCATAAGTTGGGAAAAATGGTACTACTGCCTCAGAAGGATCATGTTATATGCTACTTTTTATAATCAGGGCAAAGAAATGTAGCTGCCCATTCAACAGCAAGATGCCTTTCACCTGTAAGAAAAGTGTGGTCACTGGTGCATGCAGCATCCCCGATTGAGAGAGGGATGTCCAACTGCCAGGTTAGGCCTGCCATCCCCTGAGGAGTCCTGGATTGCAAGAGGATGCAGGCTGGGCTGAAGGACCTCTCTCCCCATGCAAAAATTTTGTGCACTGGGCATTATTACTATGAACTTCCCTCTTAGTAATGCTTTTATGTTGCATTTCCTAAGTTCTGGCGTGTTGTATTTTAATTTTTGTTTGTTTCAAGAAACTTTATTTTCCCTTAAGTTTCTTCTTCAGTCCCTTGTTCAGGTGAGTGTTTTTAAATGTGGAACACATGGAAATGTGTTCATGAATTTTCCAGTTTTCCTTTTGTTATTGACTTTTAATTTTACGCTGTTGTGGTCAGAGAAGATACTTTGTATGATTTCAATCTTCTTGAATTTCTTAAGAATTGTTTTGTGGCCTAACATATGGTCTATCTCAGAAAATGTTCCATATTCTACGAATGTGCATTCTGCAAATATATGCTCATTTGATCTATTGTGTTGTTCAAATATGCTGTTTTCTTATGGAGTCTCTGTCTGGATGGTCTATCCATTGCTCGGAATGGGATATGAAAGTGCCCAACTATGATTGTATCACTGCTTGTTTGTCCTATTAGCTCTGTTAGGTTTTGCTTTACATACCCAAGTGCAATTATATAGTCTTGATTAATTGACCCCTTTGTTATCATGACCCTCTTTGTCTCTCCCTCCCCTATTTTTTATTTTTCACCTGAGAAAATTTCCCATTGATTTATAGAGAGAGTGAAGAGAGAGAGAAAGACAGAAAGAAATATCAATGTGAGAGAAACACATTGAGAGGTTGTCTCCTGCAGGAGCCCTGACCAGTTCCTGGGCTGGGGAGGAGTCTGCAACCGAGGTTATGTGCCTTTCGCTGAATTGAACCCAGGACCCTTTGATCTGCAAACCTATGCTCTATCCACTGAGCCAAACCAGCTACGGCTCTTCGTCTTTTTTTGCTACTTTTAGTTTAAAGACTATTTGTCTGATATAACTATAGGCACCCCTGCATTTTTTTTTTTTAGTTAGCATTTACTTGAAATGACTTCTTACATTCCTTTACTCTATTTGTCTATTTGTGTCTTTAAGACTAAAGTTCCTTGTGGGCATCATATCTTTGGATTTTATTTTATTTTAAAAATCTATTCAGCCATTCTATGTCTTTTGATTAGAGAATTTAATCAATTTTTATTTAAAGTAATTATTAATAGTGAAGAACTTACTTTTGCCATTTTGTTAATGGTGTTTTGGTTGTTTTGTAGATCCACTACTCCTTGTTTTTTATATCACTGTCCTTTTTATGTTTTGATGTCTTTTGGTATCACTGTGCTTTGACTTCTTGACCATTTTCTTGTGTGTGATTGTTGCAAGCTTTCCCTTTGTGGTTACTATGAGGGGGAGCCATTTGTTAACTGTAGCATCTTGCTGCAAGGAGAGGCAGAGAGTTTTCAAAACTATGGCTCCCTTTTCTTATTATCCCTTCCTTTAGTTTATCTCTACCCTCATGCATTTTGTTAAAAGCAGCAAAAAGGAAACCAGGTGGCATATTTAATATTATGTTTGGGTTCTTACAGTTTAGATCATCCAATTCATTAGATGAAGTTTCTACTTGATTCATGATTTTGAAGAACAATGTTGTTAACTTAATTTTGAGCAAAACTCTTCCTTCTTCCGATAATGGTAGTATGACCTCCCTTTACTTGAAACCCTCACCCATAAACTCTTACCCATAGCCTTATCAAAGGCCATGAGTCCTCAAGTAACAGGTTCTTCAGGGCACTTTGCTTTTTCCCTAAGTCTGCAAAACCTCTTCTCAGTCCCAAAGCAGTCCTATAAGTTTTGTTTTTTACAGCAACATGCCGCTTCCAGATACCCAAGTATTAATGATTTACTGCTGCATAAAAAGTACCCCAAATGTAGCAGATTAAAATGACAAACATTGTTTTTTAAGTTTCTCTGGGTTTTCCAGTGTCTAAAAACTGCTTAGCCTGTTAATTCTGGCTCAGTCTTGCATGAAGCTGCAATCAAGGCATCAGCTGTTGCTTTGACCATCAGCACAAGACTTGTGTGGGTCTGGGGATCTACTTCCAAGCTCACATTCACGGCTATTGGGAAGATGCTTCATTTCCTTGCCGTATAAGCCTGTGCATATGACTGTTGACATTGTGTCTTCTACTGGAGCAAATAATGAAAAAGAAACAATTGATTTAAGACAGAAGGCACTGTGTTTTATAACTTATCTATTGGAGTAACATAACCTAACTTCTACACTGTCCTGTTCATCATGCAGAGCAGTGCTGGACAATGCGGTGGGAATGAATGCCAGGAGGTGTGTTAGAGGTTGTCTGTACCATCAGTAGAGGGGGCGATAGAATGGGAGAAAAATTCAACTCCTAGAACCTAGAATGCAGTAGGCTTTCAATAAATGTTACTTGAATCATTGATGACAAAATTCACTGGGAATTGTAGTTTGTTTTGTTTTTCCTGAACACCTTTAGATAACACACTATTAAAAGACATTTCCCAGGTCCTTTCCCTGGATGACTGCTTTATTCCTGCTACATCCCAAGATAGTAATCATCATAAATCTGTAAAGCACGATCTCATTTAAGGACAGTCAGTTATTTATTTTACAAAATTAGTTATTTTGCACATTTTGCCTTTTCCAAAATTGCTTCTGACAGATGTTTGAATATACTCAAATACACTCCTTTTTCCCCTGTATCTATTGAAGTTATTTTCTGTGGCCTTGATGACATCAATTATAAATTATCTGGCTCATTTGCATTTATATGTCTTAGCCTTATCTCTTCAAATATTTCCAACTTTTTGAAGGTATCATGACTGCTTTTTAAAATAATTTTTATTCATGCTTACATATCCAAATGAGTTTAAGTCAGCAATCTAAATGTCCATTGACAGATGAATGGATAAAGAAAAAGTAATATATATAGCCAAAGGAAATCCTGTCATATATGATGATATGGAAGAACCTGAAGGACATTATGCTAAGTGTCAGTCACAGAAGGACACATGCTGCACGACTCTTCTAATGTAAGGAATCTGAAAGAGTAACCTCATTTGAGCAGAGAGTGGAATGGTGGCTTATAGGGCCTGCGATTTGGGGTGAAGCATAGGGTAAATAGAAAGTTGCTGTTCAATTACTGGGTGTGTAGTCAGTTATGTAAGATGAGTTCTACAGTTCTGTTGTATAACACTGTGCCCATAATTAACAGTACTGCATTGTAACTTAAAAATATCAAGAGGTTAGATCTCATGTTATGTGTTCTTATTAGATACACACACACACACACACACACACACAAATGTGTGTGGACACAAAATAAAAATATGAGCATATTTCTTGTTTCCTAGAATCTAGACATTCAAAATGTGCATGGGTTTTTTCCCCTGCAGCATATACATATATGCCTGTATTGTTTGAGAAGCTGTGTTCATAAGGGGTTTATAAAAATGAGGATATTAAAGATAATTTCACAAAGAACCCCAAGATTCTTATTCAAATTTATCTATATAAAATAATCACAGCAAATCTAGTTAAATAAATAACTTTGGAAAGAGTAGCATAAAAATATACTTACATCTTTCAAGAAAAATAATGTTTAACAAAAAAGTCCCCCAAACCCCCTCCCCCCCGCAAAGAAGAAGAAGAAGAAGAAGAAGAAGAAGAAGAAGAAGAAGAAGAAGAAGAAGAAGAAGAAGAAGAAGAAGAAAGAAATCTGGAATCTGTTTCTGGTGAAATGTCACAAAAAGAATCCTTAAGAAAAATGTAGCATAGTTTAGTGATTATTTTAAAAATGAAATTTCTAGATTTCCACCCATTTACAGTTTATATACCCATAGTAAAATTGTAACTTATACTTCTTGTCATCTTATCAATTGCTGCATTGATCATAAAATGTTGCCCATTTTTATTGAAAGATAGTTATACTAAACTCTATGATCAAATAAAAACCAGACAACCTTGAAGGTGGAGGGAACAGAATTTTTTTTAATGCAGGACCATGAAAATTGGATTCAACCTAATGGACCAAGAAAACACTTACTAAAACTAAAACGGTATTGAAAGATGCTCTCTTAAAAGGATTGGTGAGATTATTCAGAGGACCCCTCTTTTTGAGCTAGCAACTCTATAGTTTACCAGCCTCCCCTTACTTATTTCTCTAATAAATATTTCATTTTATTGTTATTAGTTATATGTATAAAATTAGGATTAAAAATTATAAGTTGTAAATAAACTTAGACTAATACAAAATATAGAATCTATATTTACTTGTAGAATAAAAAAATTATATAAGCTCACATGTAATATATAGTTAAATTTTTTAAAATGCCAATTATTATAAACCAGAGGCCTGGTGCATGAAATTTGTGCAGTGGTGGTGGTGGGGGGGTAGTGTTCTTCAGCCCAGCCTGCACCTTCTCCAATCTGGGACATCCCTCTCACAATACAGAACTGCTGGCTCCCAACTGCTCACCTGCCTGCCTTCATGATCACCCCCTAACCACTTCCCTGTCAGCCTGATTGCCTCCAATTGCCCTCCCCTGCAGGCCTGATTCCCCCACAATGACCCTCCCTGCAGGCCTGATCTCCCCTAACTGCCTTCCACTGCAGACCTGGTCCCTCCAACAGCCCTCCCCTGCTATCCTGGTCAACCCCAACTGCCCTGCCCTGCAGGCCTGGTTGCCCCCTACTGTCTTCCCAACTGCCCTCCCCTGCAGGCCTGGTCCACCAAACTGCCCTCTTCTGTTGGCCATCTTGTGGCCAAATAGAGGCAACCATCTTTTGTGTTGGAGTGATGTTTAATTTGCATACTGGTCAAGACTAATTAGCATATCTTGGATAATTAGCATATTTCTTCTCTCTTATTATATAGGACTAGAGGCCCAGTGCACAAAAATTTGTGCACTCAGGGTGTCCCTCAACCCAGCCTGTTCCCTCTTGCAGTCTGGGACCCCTCAGGAGATATCCACCTGCTGGCTTATGCCCACTTCCTAGGGGATCAGGCCTAAGCTGGCAGTCAGACATCCCTCTGCCAGCCCGGGAGCCCTCATGGGATGTCCACTTGCCAGTGGGGAGCAGGCCAAAGCTGCAGTCAGACATTCTTAGCACTGCTGAGGAAGTGGGAGAGGCTCCCACCACCACCGCTGTATTGGTAGCCATCTGGTTTGTGGCTGAGCAGAGCTCCCCTTGTGGGAGTGCACTGACCACCAAGGGGAAGCTCCTGCATTGAGCATCTGCTCCCTGGTGGTCAGTGTGTGTCATAGTGACCAGTCATTCCCAGTGGATCTGTTCTTAGGGTTAATTTGCATATTACCCTTTTATTGTATAGGATAGAGGCCTGGTGAATGGGTGGGGGCTGGCTGGTTTGTCCTGAAGGGTGTCCCAGATCAGGGTGGGGGTCCTGTTGGGGTTTCTTGCCAGCCTAGATGAGGGGCTGAGAGCTGTTTTTAGGCTGGCCACACCCTCTTCAGTGTAGGGGTCCCTGCTGGAGTGCTTGGCCAACCTGAGTGAGGGGTGAGGGCCATTTTCAGGCTGGCCACATTCCCTTCAGGGAGGGGAGTCCTACTAGGGGTGCCTGGCAAGGCTGAGTGAGGGACTTATGGCTGTTTTCAGGCTGACTAAGCCCCCCAGCAGGGACCTTCACTCCATGAGGGTGGGGCCATCCTGGTTGAGGGGCTGATGGCTGTTTACTGGCTGGTCACAGCCCCCAGCAACCCAAGCTCCCAGGAGTCCAGCTGGAAGCAGCTATCTGGGGTTTATTTATCTTCTATAATTGAAACTTTGTTGCTTCCAGTGGAGGCCACAGCCTGCCTAGGCAGGCAGCTTCCTCCATCATGGGGGCAACAAAGCCTCCTGTTTGCTCCAGTGCCATGGTTTCTATAATTGAAACATTGTTGCCTTGAGCTGAGGCCACATCCGGCCTATGCAGGCAGCTTCCTCCATTGCCTGGGCAATGAAACCTCCTGTTTGCTCTAGCTCTGTGGCTGCGGGCCGCCATCTTGGTTGGGTTAATTTGCATATAGTTGCTCTGCGCATGGCTTGGGACGTAGCGGAGTGACACAATTAGCATATTACTCTTTTATTAGATTAGGTAAGTGTCAGTTTATTACACATTTTATTAGATCACTTTTCCCAATACAGTATTTTGGGAAATAACATGTTTTTTTACTCAAAAAATGTTTGTTTAATTTTTTTCTTTGGTATGTTTTATATTCACCACAACAGTTTGGATTATCATTTAAACAATTCATAAGGTGTAAAAGAAGTGGCTTATACAAGTGATGAAATGCATTTTTGTTTTGTAAGATCAAATCTGAATAAAATCATGTTAACTAATCCACTCTCTCATCAGATGGTGAACTTAAACTGTAATTATAAATCAGCTTACCACATATCTCAGCAAATAAGTAGAGCATCATTTGAGCCTAGCTAGTGTGGCTCAATGGTTGAGCATTGGCCCATGAACCAGGAGGTCATGATTTGATTCCTGGTCAGGGCACATGCCTGGGTTGTGGACTTGATCCCCAGTTGGAGCTGTGCAGGAGGCAGCCAATCCGTGTTTCTATCCCTCTCCCTTCTTCTCCCTAAGATCAATGAAAATACATTTTTTAAAAAGAATGTCATTTGGTACTGATCATAGACCATTTATAGTGCAACATGGGCATACAATATTTTTACTCGCCCTTTTAATAACTCTGTCAGGAACCCATCAATGGCAATTTAATAGCTCTGCAGATTCTCATTTATAAGGAGCAGGAGTAATGACTAATAAGAGATTGCTCTTTCAACAGAATGAATTAAATGGCAGTGTCTGTGATTATACAGGATGATTAACTTAAGTGAATAGAATGAAGCATGTAGTGAATTCTCAATATCCATTTCAGAGCAAGTGTGCTTTGATCTCACTGTCTTTAAAGTGTAGTCTGCTAAAAACCTGTGTGGCTTCACAGATCTGAATAATCAGGCATCATGTAGAACAAAAATGAAAACTAAAGTGAATGCCTGCTGGCATATTCATTACTGTTTCCAAGGTAGACAGTTTTCTTTTTCTCCACAGTTCTTTCCCACAAATTGTCTTATTTAATCATCGTTATTGTGCAAAGGCACATTTATCTACATGAAGTGAATGGACACAGAGCATCTTAGCTATTCATTTTAGCTGTTACAATGACTGGCACCCATTGCTGTGTGGCTAATTTGGTCATGGTAGCCGGTAAACACTGGGAAGATTTTAAAGGAGCAGATAACCTGGAAGGATTGCAACCTGATGCACTTTCTATGGAAGACATTGCTCTAATATCATGTTGACTTTACTAAAGATATACAGCACTTTGGAGGTTTATGTTGTAAATAAAAATGTGGCAAGTAATTTGCATTATGGACAGATGCATATGTTTAATGCTTAATAAAATTTTATGGCAATCAAAATATGCAAAATAATTAAAGAGTTTCATTCCTATTCTTTCATTTTTTTTCTGTAGCTGTATTGACTGCTGGAGTACAGATTTTCATTGCCCCAGATTTGGCAATGTTTTTCATAAGATGGTAAATTAAGTGCCGCTGTTTCTAACTTCATAAACAGAAAATGGACTAGAAAATTCTCTCTTACCTTTTACTTTTTTAAAAAATTAAATTTTAACCCATCTTTTCTGAAAACAAGACCAAGAAGTAAAAACACAGTTCTAGTACTAGACTGGATTTTAATTCTAGGTGTGTGGGGTGAGTGTATATGGTTTGTTTGGCCCAAATAGTGTTTATAAAAATATTGAATGCTTTAAGGGAGGACATGCACACTCTAATTCCATGCTCCATACTTGCGTTTCATCTGGCCCTGAAAATTTGCTGTGTGTCTTATGAGCTGCAACTAGCTACATTTCAAACAGTGAGTGTATCATACTCATTAAATATTCTATTCAAATTTTCCTCTTAACTACTGCCAAGGAATGTGTACAGGCTAATAGCTGTAACCAAGTGATTCTCTGCTTTAAATGAGCATGGAATCCAGATGGGAATAAAAGTAAGTTTTAATTCATTTTTTATTATGTTGAGAACATATGTTATTTAGTTGTTGTGCAGTAAGTCCTTTCATAAAAAATAAAAGCAATTGTAAAACAATACACATACATGGTAAGAATATACAATAGTACAAAAATGTTGGAGTAAAATGTGCCTTTCTTACACATTTCTTTCTTCTACACTTTAAAATATATATAATTCTTGTGTATGTTTACAAAAATACACGGATAACCATGTGTATATATTATTTTAAAAACACACATTTATTATGTAATATACACTTGTATGCACCATATTTTACCTTACTTAACAACGTCCTAGAGATCATTCCTTGGAAATACAAATGTCCTTGCTAGCTTCCGTGACACTGTTTAGATGCAGTCTGTCACATGGCTGGACCTGGAAATACATCTTTCTTGCTTCTGTAGGATTCTGCTTACTGTCTCTCTCAGCATCAGAATCCTGCTCACCCTCCTTGTCCTCATCCTCCTTCCTGTTCTTGCTTCTCCAACAGTTCTTGCAGTTCCAAGCCTTACAATCCCATTACCTCACTGAGACAGTAGGTTAAAAATACGTTATTTTAATTTTAATCAGTACACAGGTTATGTTGAAAGAAATTTATTTTGTCCAAGTGAATGAGTACAAGATATTTTACATAAAGTGTGTTTTTGTGTATGCACTCACACATGGTAAAGGGAGGGAGGGATTGTAAGTATAACACAATGAGAGTGTTTTCAAGATGCTTCCCAGAGCAAGGGGAGTGATGCTTTAGGATTCTGACTAAATGAAGGGGGCCAGGCGGCTATTCCCTTCATGGTTACAGGGCGGTGCTCACAGTTTCCGTGGAAGAGCAGCCACGTGGTATATGGTGCTTCGATGATTTGGACAATGGAAGGAAAACACATGATCTTATACAGAGGTATTATAGCTTATGGAGACCATAGCATCTCTCAGGAGTCATCAATGCTGTGAAAACAGCTTTATAGTGAGAGGAAAGATGATCCATAAAAAAAGAAGTAATTTAGGGACATTGAATATCATGTAAGACAGGGTGTGTAAAACTTCTACTCTAGGCAAAAATAAAAAGTTGCATTAAAACAGATTTTATCCCAAGAAGAATCATTTGGATGGCTCGATTTTGTTATTCAAAATGAAGATTAAGAAAGTTATTTTGCTGGAAAGGAAGGAGAAAGAATGCTTTGTGACTTATAGCAATGCAGTTTGGGAGATTAAATGAACCAATTTGAAATCTTTGCTTATCCTAGAGTCATGCTAGTCTCCTATATGTTATTCTAAATGTTTTAAAGTTTAAGTTTTTAGAATAGGTTATGTTCTTTTTTATTTGATATTTGTGTATAGAGTACAATCGATCAGCATAAAGCTTTATGCCTTTAGAGGTGGCTATAACTTTTAGTGAGGGAGCTATTAGTGTGCCATAGTTAAGTAGGAGGAACCATGTGGTCCTAGTTGCCTGAAACAGTGTTGATTTAAGCCTGCTATTTGTGCAGGTTTATTGATAATATTCACTTTTTAGCTGTAATGTACTCCCATTTGGTGCTAAGTAGTCATTACTAGCCACAGGCCACCTTTTGACAGAAAGAGGTGTAGAACAACTGAATGACATTTAGATTAAATAATAGGTTGAGTTTAACAAGATTCACCCCAAAACACAAAGAAATTTCCTTGTTTTGATACTATCATATTTTATATTTTCTGTTCTCCTCTATATCTTCTCCTCATTACCTCTTCTTAATTATCTTTTTATTTTTTATTTATTGAGTGATGAGAGAGAGGGAGGGGGGAGAGAGAGAGAAAGAGAGAGAGAGAGAGAGAGAGAGAGAGAGAGAGAGAGTGAGAAAGGCATTTATTTGTTGTTCTGCTTATTTTTTGCATTAATTGGTTGATTTTTACAGGTGCCCTGACTGGGAATCAAACCTGAAACCTTGGTATATCAAGACAATGCTCTACCTGAGCTACTCAGCACGGGCCTCAATTTTCATTTTTTAATGGAGTTTAAATGGTGATATTCCAATCAGGTTTCATACCATTGTCAACATCAACACAATGAAAAGGTCTAATACAATTGAATCACTAGAATGAGAATCTACTATTGGTTGCATTTTTGTTTGTTAACAAAAATAGACTTTGATTTTTCTCTCCCTGAATGTGATTATGTCCAATTAAAAAGAAATGATAGTTTAATCAAATAGGCTTTATTACAAATAAGTCAAACTATTATGAATTAAAATGTT
>PVJC01049452.1:0-12172 GCA_004026665.1 Murina feae | reverse complement strand
TTCTCAACAGAAACTTTGCAGGCCAGAAGGAAGTGGCAAGAAATATTCAAAGTGATGAATAGCAAGAACCTACAGCCAAAATTACTTTACCCAGCAAAGCTATCGTTCAGAATTGAGGGTTGGATAAAGAGCTTCACAGACAAGAAAAAGCTAAAAGAGTTCATCACCACCCAACCAGTATTATATGAAATGCTGAAAGATATCCTTTGAGATAGAATAGAATCAGAGGCATAGAATGGAGTGGACGGACAATTTTGGGGGGTTAAGGGTGTTGGGGGTGCGTGAAGAGACTGGACAATAATTGTACACCTATGGATGAGGACAGTGGGGGGACAAGGACAGAAGTTGTGGTGGGAAATGGGAGGAGGGGAGCTATGGGGGGAAAAAGAGGAACAACTGTAATAATCTGAACAATAAAGATAAATTTTTAAAAAAAATGTCTTTATGTGGTATTTGGTGTTTCCATAGGTATACACTTACATAAAATTGAAAAAATTGTGCATTTAAAATATGTACACTTTATTGTATGTCAATTCTAATTCAATTAAGCTGTTATAAGGCAAAACTAAATTCAGTTTTAAGTAATTAGTTCCCTCTTTCCCTTTCCATTAAGAAAAACCAAGTACAAATGTCCTTTCAAATTGGGAAACATTAAATGGCATTAGTTAAAATAAGGATATAGATATGGCAAGAACTTTGTGACTCCAATATCATTCCTCACCATCTTTTCCCCAACCAGCTTCCAGCCAAGAATAACCAGTTAGCATGGTCCATTGAGTTGCGAAGATTGATTTGGAGTTACTGGAACAGTCATTGTTGCCTCCCATTCCTCTATTTTTGAGTGCTTGGAACCATAACAACCACATGCAAACATGAAAGAGAATTAACCATGGAGACATCTGTTTTGATATCACTCTACCAGTGAATATATTAACAATTATAAGGAAAAAAAAGGACCTATTTGATCAATCTAGTGAAGTCAAGTTTTCTGTTATCTAATGTTAAATTTAACTCTAATATAATTATAGCCACCATTTATTTTAAAATTGAGATATAATTCACAGGCCATAAAATACACCCTTTTAAAGCATGCAATTCAGTAGTTTTACCTTATTCATAAAGTTGTTTTATCATTATCACTATCTAAGTCTAGAACATTTTCATCATTCCAAAAAGTACCCTATACAGATTAGTATTAACTTCCCATTCCCCCTATCTTTGAATGCTAACAATCAATAATTTATTTTCCATCTCTCTGGATTTTCCTGTTCTGAATATTCCACATAAAGAGACTCATACATAATATGAACTTTTGGGTTTTGCTTTTCTCATTTTGCATAATGCTTCCAAGGTTCATCCTATAGCATGAATCAGCACACTTCATTCATTTTTATGGCAAATTTTTCATTGTATAAATATATCACATTTTGTCTATTTATTCACCAATTGATGGTTAAAGAGCAATAATCAAAAAGTAATAATTTCTGTGCTGCAGAAACAATAATCTTAAAAATGTGAGATTAAAAGGTTTTCATTACAACAGCAACAAAGACCTATGTAATACTTCTGAATGAATTAGATTGGGACTACTAAGAAGAAACTATACATTCTTATTAAAAGGCATAAACACTATCATATATGTAGAAAGCACTATCATAAAGTATCAGTTGTCACTTTACGATATTAGTTAATGAATTTCATGCAATTCAAATAAGAATACAAAAGGCTTTTAGCTATATATTTTTTAAATGATCACATCTGCCTTGGCCAGTTTGGCTCAGTGGTTGGAGTGTCAGCTGGCAGACTGCAGAGTTGCAGGTTTGATTCCCGTCAAGGAATGCCTCTGTTGTAGGCTCCATCCCCAGCCTCAGTTCAGGGCACATACTGGAGGCAATCATCAATGTGTCTACCTCAAATTGATGTTTCTGTCTCTTTATCTCTTTCCCTCTGTTCTATTCTCTCTAAAAATCGATGGAAAAAATATCCTCTGGTGATGATTGACAAAAATAGAAAAAATGATCAAATGTATAGAAGAACTAATGCTGCACACCAGCCAAAGATTTTGAAAAAGAGTAAATTGTAACAAGCTTCAAATATTCAACAGTCACAGAAAACAACTCAACATAATATTAATGTGGAAACAGAATAATATCAATGTAATAGTATACAATTGAGGAAAGCTTGCCATAAAAATAAAAATTTTGAATAATGACAATCAGTTGAAATAGTTAAAAAAAAGTGCTAGTAATCTTCTAGAATGAAAAACTGAGTACCCAATATTATGACATATAAAAACATCAAGATTAATGTGAATTATAAAAAATAAAAACAATAAAAATCTTGAGGACAAGAGTATGGGCAGTATCTTTCAATTCAAACTAAAAAGTCTAAAGAACCAATACAAAAATTAAAATGTTAGCCCTGCCCAGGAGGTTCAGTTGGTTGGAAAGTTGTCTACTACATCAAAAGGTTTAAAAGTTCGATTCCCAGTCAGCACACATACCTAGATTGCTGGTTCAACTCATAGTCAGGGCTTGTAATGGGAGGCAACCTATTGGTCTCTCTCTCTCTCTCACCCCCCCCTGCCCCCTCTCTCTCTCCCTCCCTCCCTCTCTCTCTCTCTCTCTCCTCCTCCCCCCTCCCTGCCTCCCTCTCTCTCTCCTTTCCCTCACTCCCTTTCTAAAATAAATAAAAAGCAACATGACCTGGAGTGAGGATCAAAATAAAAACAAGTACTGTAAAATAATAAAAAATATTTAAAAAAAACAAGTAAATAAATAAATACTAAAAGTTTTTGTGCCTGCAGGAAAATAAAAACATTTGCAAAGATAACAAAGTATTAATGCTTTAATACTCAGTGAGCTCCTATAATTTGAAAAGGGCAAACAACCCAAATAGAATTAAAAAAAAAACAATTCACAAAAGATCAAAACCAAATGTCCATGAACCATTAAAATAAAGATGCTCAAACTCATAAGTACTCAAAAAATTAAAACTAAAAGTAACAACAAGATATAACATAATATTTAGTGGGCTGGTAAATGTTTAAAAAGCTATAGTGCAATTCCTGGCAGCAGTGCAGGAGAAAGAATATTCTCACAAATTGCTGTGGAAAAATTTTTCTGGAAAGCCATTTGACAACATTTACTGAAATAAAAAATATAAAAACTCTTCAACCCAGCAATTCAGCTTCTAGAAATCTATCCCATAGAAATGAAAGCATCTAAAAATAAGAACATATATTCAAAGATTATAACACTGTTTAAAATGGCAAAGAACTGGAAACAGAATATTACCATAAATGTGAAAATGGTTAAATAAGGATATTACGCACTATGAAGAATCTGTTATGGAGTCATGAAAATAATTAGAGTTATGTCTTAGATGAATAACAGAGTTATATCTTCGATGGCGTATTTCTCTGAGGTATATATTTTTTAAATATATTTTATTGATTTTTTACAGAGAGGAAGGGAGAAGGATAAAGAGAAACATCGATGAGAGAGAAACATCGATCAGCTGCCTCTTGCACACTCCCCACTGGGTATGTGCCCGCAACCAGGGTACATGCCCTTGACCAGAATCGAACCTGGGACCCTTGAGTCCGCAGGCCTGTGCTCTATCCACTGAGCCAAACCAGTTAGGGCTCTCTGAGGTATATTTAGTGAAAATAGAAAGCTGAAGAAAAGTATACATAATGATACCATTTTAAAAAAACATCATCACAACAAGCCTATATATGTAATTGGGAATACAAATATCTGCATAAGATTATATGAAAAGAGAGATAAATATAGAGCAATATATAATATACAAAGCTATTAACACAGATTTAAGATGGGGTGAGGTGGTTCTCCTGCAGTGGGAAGGAAAAGTGGGGAGCCAAGTAAAAAAGAATGGTACAAAAAAAAAAAGAATGGTACAGGAGGATAAATTCTCTTTTCTGACTTTATGTAAAAAATAAACTAAAAATTGTTTTATTTTAAGGAGATATATCAAGATATAAATGTCAATATAAAGATGAAAGAATTATATATAATAAAGAAAATTAAACTAAGCATCAATTGCTGTAACATACTCAAAAATTAGTAGTAAAAATATATTAATATGAAATATAAATGTGAGATATCAATTATACTGAGGAAAAGAAAATAATTTAAAGTTGTGATATTGCTAAAATTATATTATCTGAAAATAGCCCTACTGGCAAAACATGAATTTTTCATACTGGAACTGAAAACTATCAAACTATTTAATTCAGTAAATTAAATGAGCAGCTTTCACATGTGAAATTAAGCCGTTTATTTAAATGAACATAGCTCCTGCCATTTATTAACAGTGGTACTGTATAAACAAAAATATCTGTGTTTTAAAAATAAACTAAACACTAACAAGCTGAACTCAATAAATTAGTAAAAAAATACATACCATAAAACCACATGGAATTTATTCCTAGAAAGCAAGGATGTTTCAACATATAAAAACCAATCAAGGCAATATACCACATTAATGAAATGAGAGAAAAAAATTACAAGATCATGACAAATTCATACAGAAAAAGCATTTGCCAAAATTCAACACTCTTTCATAATTAAAAACACTTAACAAACTAAGAAGAAAACTATCTCAACATAATAAAGGCCAATATGAAAAAAAAAATCACAGCTTATATCATACTCAACAGTGAAAAACTGAAAGCTTTTCCTAAAATCTGGAAAAGGTCAAGGATGTACTTCTATTCAACATGGTACTGTAAATCCTAAGTACTAGAAACCATTCCTATTGGGTAAGAAAAAAAAAATAGTTTCCCAAATAGAAAAGTAAAACTCTCTACTTGTAAAAAATTTTATAAAAAAGGATTCCACACAAAAGAAATTTTACCATTAAAAAAAATTTAACAAAGTTGCGTGATACAAAATCAACACTTAAATCAGTTGTGCCTCAGAGGGATTTCAAGACTGCAGTGGAGTTGGGTTGAATGTTACATTTACCTCCTCGCAGGACCAAACTGGAAATACAACTAAAATAAAGAGCAACCAACTGAAAACTAGCTGAAGAGAAATCTTGTAACACAAAGTTTACGAAAAAGCCATAGTAAGACTGGTAGAAAGGGCAGAGACTTGAAAAGGTATGGGTCCCACACCAAGAGATGGCTGAAATTCTGGAGGGATACCTCAGCTGCAGAGATTCCTCCTGACAAACGTGGGGTCTCAACCCCAAGCTGAGCTTCTCAGCACAGAGCACCAAAGCTGGGAGGAAAAGCCAACATAATATTTGGCTGTGAAAATCAGTGGGGATTTTGTCAGCAGGGAGGAGATAGAAGTCTACTAGAGAGAGACACAGGCGTCCTCCTAAAGGACCAATACACAAAATTTCGTTCACAGCCACCAACTCTGGGCTCTGGTAGAGGGAAGGTGGTGCAGATTAGAGCTATGTAAGTAGAGTGAGGTTTGTGGCTCTGGGAAGAGAGCTGAAGGGACAATTGCCAGAATTCTTGAGCTGAGTTCCTCTCCCACACCACAAATGCCATCTTTTTGGCGGAGCACTCCCCTCCATACAAGGGGGATGCAAGTCTACCCTCTGGGCTCTCTGTTGCCCCACCCTGTGGAACTTTTACCTTGCTGAGAAGTCAGTTGCCTGGGGCAGGGTATAGAGGTAGGGCAAACTCAGAGGGTTTCAGTGACTGAGGGGCAGAAGAGTTTACTGCCAGAAGCCATTCCCCTCACTTTCTGATAAACCTCACTGGTACCTCCTCCACACAGAAGACCCACTAGACTAGCTCATCCTCTAGACTCCCATCAGCCCCACCCAGCTAAGATCACCTTCCTGGCAGAATCTGGGACAGACTGAGTTATGTGGCTCTAGCATAGGGGACATTTTTCCCTTGCACTCACAATCAGTGAAGGGCCCTCTCTTCATACAGCCAAATTTTGGTCTGTTTGTGCCTGATAAACTGCTGACCTCACCCTGAAAACTCCCTTAAGACCACATGCATCACAAAGGTGTGTGAGCATCTAACAGGTGGCAACTACACTTGGTATATATACCCTGGCACATTTGCTGAGTGACCTCAGACCCAACACAAGAACTGAGCTAAGTAAGACCTGTTATCAATCTGGTGAACATCACTCACCCCTATCTGGCAGCTCAGTGAAAACCTACCTCATGCAACTAGCGTTAAATATTCAAGGATGATGAAAAACAAGGACCTACAATCAAGATTACATTAACCAGCTATTATTTAAAACTTGAGAAGTACTTCCAAAAAAAAAAAAAAAAAAAACCTAAAAGAATTTGTTACCACCAAACCAGTAACAAGAAATGTTTTCAAAAGAAGAAAAGGGAGGAGGAGGAGAAGAAAGAAGAGGAGGGTGGCAGGGGACAAAACAAATATAGTTAAAACAAATATGCTGCCCCAACCGGCTTGGATCAGTGGATGGAGCATCAGTCTGCGGATTGAAGGGTCCCGGGTTCGATTCCGGTCAAGGGCATGCATGTACCTTGGTGCGGGCACATCCCCAGTAGTGAGTGTGCAGGAGGCAGCTGATCCATGTTTCTAACTCTCTATCCCTCTCCCTTCCTTTCTGTAAAAAAATCAATAAAAATATTTAAAAAAACAAATATGCTATTGTAAAGAATACAATATTCTTTCAAATTATAGTTTCAGGTTTCTTCAGATATATTCCCAGAAGTAGAATCGCAGGCTCATACCACAGCGCCACATTAAATTTTTTTAGGTAACTCCATAATGTTTTCCACAATGGCTGCACCCATCTGTATTCTCACCAAAAGTGCACAAGGGTTCCCTTTTCTCCACATCCTTGTCAACACTTGTTGTTTGTTCATTTATTGATGATAGCCATTCTGACAAGTTTGAGGTGATATCTCATTATGATTTTAATTTGCACTTCTCTGATGACTGACATTGGCATCTTTTCATATGTCTGTTGGCCATCTGTATGTCCTCTTTGAAGAAGTGTCTATTCAGGTTCTTTGACCATTTTTTAAATTGGACTGTTTTTTTGGTGTTGAATTTTATAAGTTCTTTGTAAATTGTGGATATTAATCCCTTATCAGATGTATCATTGGCAAATATGTTCTCTCGTTCAGTGGCTGTTCTTCCATTTTGTTGATGGTTTCCTTTGCTGTACAAAAACTTTTTAGCTCGATGTAACCTACTTGTTTATTTTTTCTTTGGTTTCCCTTACTTGAGGAGATATATCAGGAAAGACTGCTACAAGAAATTTCCAAGATTTACTGCCTATGCCAAAATTTGGACGCAGCTCAAGTGTCCATCAGTAGATGAGTACATAAAAAGGCTTTGCTATATTTCCATAATGCTATACTACTCGGCCATAAAGAAGGAGAAAATCTTACCTTTGCAACAGCATGGATGAACCTGGAGAGTACTATACCAAGTGAAATAAGGCAGTCAGAGAAAGACAAGTATCACCACAAGATACATGGATCACATGTAGACATATGGAAAGATACTTAACATCATAAACAATAACAGAATGCCACTTATACATCTTTCAGAATGGCCAAAATCTGTAACACTTACAATATCAAATGCTGGAGAGGATACAGAGCAACAGGAACTCAATCTTACACTGCTGACAAGAATGAAAACTAATATAGCCACTTAAAAGATACTTTGGCAGTTTACAAAACTGAACAGGTTGACCATGTTTTTCTGACCTTGAAAGTTATCCAAATGAATTGAAAATTTTTGTTCACATAAAAAACTACGTACAGATGTTTACAGTAGCTTTATTCTCAACTGCTAAAATTTAGGAGCAACCAAGATATCCTCAGCAAGTGAGTGGATAAAGTGTGGCATTATTCAGCAATAAAAGGAAATGAGCTATTGAGCTATGAAAAGACACGGAGGAAGTTTAAATGCATATTACTAAGTGAAAGAAGCCAATCTGATAACATCACTAAACACAGTATAATTCCAACTATATGGCATTCTGGAGAAGGAAAAATGATGGAGGACAGTAAAATGATCAGTGGTTGCCAGGGGTTAAGCAAGTGTGAAGGATGAAAGAAAATGCACAGATTTTTAGGGCACTGCAGCTATTCTGTATAATAGTACAATGGGACACATGTGATCAGACTTTTGTCAAAACTCAAAGAACATAGATTAAGAATGAATCCTAATGTAAACTATAGGCTTTTGGTGATGATGACCTATCAATGTAGGTCCACCGACTCTAACCATGAACTATATTGTGCTCGTGAAGGAAGATGGGCTATACGAGGACTCTGCACTTGCACCTCAATTTTGCTGTAAACCTAAAGTGCTCTCAAAAAACAAGAACAACAACAAAAAGAAGAAGAGTTGATAATTCAGTAACATGGATGGCTCTCAATTTGCATTATGCTTAGTGAAAGAAGCTGGAATCACAAAGTTCTATACTTCATGATGCCATTTATATGACATTCTGAAAGAGGTAGAACTATAAAAAATAAAATAAAAAGAGAGAGACAAGTGCTTGCCAAGAGCTGGGGTTGGCTAAAGAATTGCCACATGGGGGCATGAATAATTGTTATAACTCTGAATTTGATTCTGTTGATGGCTGAAAAGTTGACATGTTTGTCAAAACTTATGAAAAATCAATTTTACTGTATGCAAATTACAGCACAACAAACCTGACTAAAACATTTATTTAATATCTCTCCGGATATTTTTTTTGGGGGGGGGATAAGTTATTATTTATAATGTTTAGGATTTTTCATTGTAAATGAAAAATATTTTAGACTTATGAATGTAATGAATATAGCCACTTGAAAGATAAAATTTTAACTTTATAAGTTGAGAGCTTACCGTACTTATCACTTTAAAATCTATTACATTTCCTATGCTTATGGATTTAGTTTCCTCATTTAATATTACATATCCTCCAAGTTTAAATGGTCAGAGTACAATTCTGAAAGTGTGGTCCCTAGACTAGCATGAGCATCTCCTATGAACTTACCTGAACTGCAAAATCTCTGATCCCAACCCTGACCAACTAAGTCACAAACAATTCCTATTTTAAGAAGCCCTTTAGGTAATTCTAATAGTTTAACAACTGCTAGCCACAACTCCAGACTAATTAAATCACATTCTCTGGGGTTGGAATCCAGGCATCAGTATTTTTGTAAACTCCCCCAGATAATTCCAATGTGTAACCAATGTTGATTTTGATTCATTAAGTCTTGTGTGAACATCAGAGGTCAAAATTTTAACAAATACTCCCGTTGTTCCTAATGTCAGTAGTATAAGGATCTCTGATTTTTTTTTTAATTTCAATCAAATATTGACTACCACTGTGCACTGTACTTTTTTATTACTGGTAACTTCATCTACTTGAATTCTTTGAAATTAGACACAACCCAGACACTTTAATAGGTGGAATTATACAATTAAGGAAATAGAAAATAAAGAGAACAAAAGTTGTATTCTCTGGATATCTTGTTTAATACAGGAGTTAGATAATATATTTCTAAAAATGGACCTACGCAGCAAATGTTTCAATAAACAAACATGAGCCCAAGTCAGATATTCAGTCTTTTTAAAAATGAAATACACATAACTACAAAAAAACTCACGATTAAACATTTAATATTAGCACAGGTCCTATTTGTTTCAACTTTTAAAAAACAACTGTCAAAGAAAAGTAAATGATAGTTGAGCCAATTGTCAACTTTTGCCAAAAATAACTCATGACATTAAATCCTCTTTGTAAAACTAAAAAATAAAAAATAAAACAAAATTTGATTTGGAATTTTAATACGACTCCATTGTTAAGCATTTCTTTACCTTTTTTCAGTTTTCCCCTAGCTTTCCATTTACAGTCTTCAAAAGCAGAACATATTTAACTAAACATCCTTAAACATATATCATTTGACAGTTTCTACATCACTTTCAGATACCTTTGCTATCATTTAACCTGGTTATTATTTAACAGGAAAGGAGTAAAGGGAAGAGTAGATAATATAGGCATGCCATTTACATAGCTTTGCTAATTTAACACTCTCCAAGTCTGTTCACCACTGATCAATGGGGAAAGGGACTGGACAAAGGCAGTTTAGAAGCATGCCCAATAAGGTCTGAGTGGGAAGATGCTTACCTGAGTGTAAATCACACCTGGGAATAGGTAGTTGGCCGGAATAGGTGTGGCCACTGCAAGGGCACAAAACCTGAATATTTAAACTACTGAACAAAGGGAGTTCTCTCACACACAGGGCCTCTCCAATTGCAGAGGTGAACTCCCCTATGCCAACGTGGCTCTTAGCCATGTGGGCTCCAAGCAATGGACTAATGGACTTTAATTAGCCTGATACTGAACTAGACCCAGACCCGGCTGCAAGACCAACTGGAAGCTCTGGACATTGGCCTTGCTTTTGGCTCTACTGGAATACCAACCACACCTTTTTTTAGGACTGGTTCATGGAACATGGAACTTTACAACCTGAGGAATATAACTCAACAACAATAAAAACCATTCATTCTCCCATGCAAATCTTAGAAAATTCTCTTTCTGAGGATATTACAAGAGCCACCCCACACCCATGTGCCGGGGAAATTGAAACCCCTAATTTCTCCAGTAACACCTTCCCTCAGCTTCATTCACAGACATTATTGCCAATTTACAGAACAGGAAACTGTGACTGGAGGAGGCATATGACTTGCCCCAAAATCAAATAAGAAGTGACAAACCCACGGCTAAATATACTCTTCTGCCTCCAAATGCCATTAGATTAATTCTTAAAGACCAGTCATTGACCGCCATTTAAGAACTATTGGCTCCTATAATAATAGTTGCAAAGTAATTCTTCTTAAGAGTATCCCTTACATTCTGAAAGTATAATTTTCTCTTATTGGAATCATGTTTCATATCATAAAATAGTAAACAAGTTTGTGGAGAACACACTTTCTTGTTATTTCAATCTACATAAAACATGGGAAATCATTGCTTCAGGAAATGTAGTTTCTTGTAGAGATTCCCTTTGTAAAAATCTCTCATTGTGAAAGATCATCTTAGAAGGTTTGAGACTAATAAATGCTGGTAGAGATGCTGTTCCCGTGGAGGCCAAAATCTACATTCCTGAGCTTCTGTATCTAACAATTCAACCATACCTGCTTTACACTCAAGAATCAAATTTTTTTTCCTATTTTGTTCACATTAAACAGCTGAACATTACTTTAGAAAATATTTTTTGTATTAGTGCTTATAGTTTTCACAGCCTTTTGATTTGCTAACCAGTTGTCTTACAGAAGAGATCAAACCACTTTAGCTTGTATTAAAAATGTCTTCCTCACTTGGCTAGCTTGACTCAGTGGCTGAGCATCCACCTATGAACCCAGTAGGTCACAGTTCGATTCCCAGTCAAGGCATATGCCCAGGTTGCGGGCTAGATCCCCAATAGAGGGCATACAGGAGGCA
The DNA here is from genome assembly GCA_004026665.1 of Murina feae. Classification (NCBI taxonomy): domain Eukaryota; kingdom Metazoa; phylum Chordata; class Mammalia; order Chiroptera; family Vespertilionidae; genus Murina; species Murina feae. The sequence continues at coordinate 734 of PVJC01049452.1, read as the reverse complement.
GCCAATCAATGATACTCTCTTATCACTCATGTTTCTATCTCTCCCTTTCTCTTCCTATCTGAAATGAATAAAAGTCTTCCTCCCTTTGGTATGGTTCAGTGGTTGAACATGGACCTATGAATGAGGAAGTCACAGCTCAATTACTGGTCAAAGCACATGCCTGGATTGTGGACTTGACCTCTGGTAGGGGGCTTACAAGAGTCAGCCAACCAATGATTCTCTCTCATCATTGATGTTTCTATTATCTCTCCCTTCCCTTCCTCTCTGAAATCAATTAAAATATTTTTTAAAAAGAGATAAACTATCAATAAAATATTGTTATAAATGTTTTCCTGTAATGTCTCAATTAGCAAACTCAATTTTATAGGAAGACTAGGGGCCCGGTGCACAAAAATTTGTGCACTCGGGGTGGAGGGAGTCCCTCAGCCCGGCCTGTGCCCTCTCACAGTCTGGGACCCCTCAGTGGATGTCCTATGATGGCCCCAGTCTGCCAGGCGCCTTGTGTGTGTATGTGTGTGTGTGTGTCACCACTGCAGACCTGCCCCCAGCCGCACCTGAGGCTCGGAGCAGTCCTCCTGTGTGTGTCTACCTGCTGGGGGCCTGTCCCCAGGCACACCATCAAGGCTTGGAGCAGGCACCCCCTCTATGTTGATCTCTCAGACTCTTGCCCTCCCCTGCATGTTGTTCTCTTTTTTGAGCTGTGGCCAGGGCTGGGTGCTGCCTGCCTCCCAAGC
>PVJC01049451.1:0-12171 GCA_004026665.1 Murina feae | reverse complement strand
ATGAAATTCGTGCACAGGGGGCAGGGGTTCCCTCAGCCCAACCTGCACCCTCTACAATCGGAGAACCCTGTGGGATCGGGCCTAAACTGGCGGTCGGACATCCCTCTTGCAATCTGGAACTGCTAGCTCCTAACTGCTCACCTACCTGCCTGCCTGATTGCCCCTAACTGCCTCTGCCTGCCTGCCTGATTGCCCCTAACTGCCCTCCCCTGCCAGCCTGATGTCAATCCCTACTGCCCTCCCCTGCCAGCCTGATTGCCCCCAACTGCCTCTGCCTGCCCAATCACCCCTAACTACCTTCCCTGCTGGCCTGATTTCACCCCCAATGGCCCCCTCCTGCCGGCCTGATCTCACCCCTAATTGCCCTCCCCTCGCCACCTGTTTGTCCCCAACTTTCCTTCCCTGCCAGCCTGATCTCGTCTCCAATGGCCCTCCCCTGCAAGCCTGATCTCGCCCCTAACTGCCCTCCCTTGCTGGCCTGATTGCCCCTAACTGCCTCCCCTGCCGACCTTATCTCACCCCCAACTGCCCTCCCCTGCCAGCCTGATTGCCCCTAACTGCCTCTACCTCAGCCCCCACCACCATGGCTTTGTCCAATAGGAAGTCAGATGTCCGGAAGACAGCCAGTCGACCCAGTCTAATTGGCATATTACCCTTTTATTTGTATAGATATATAGGATAGGATTGCTTAAATGGGGGAAAAGCCTTTTTCATCAGGAGGAGATGCTCTTGACAGACAAAACCACATAATCCCTATATATAGACTGATAGCCAGCCATATGCACTATACTGCCAAACCAGTCATTGAAAAAATGAACCACTTTCTTATACCTTACACCAAACAGCTGTTGCCCTTAAAACCCCTCCTCAGCCCCCATCTTAGGTTCTGCCTTCACAGTTCACCCAGATTTGGTTCTGATTGGTAGGTTTCTAGCCAGTCAGCATCTCTGGGCCTATCTCTGGGCCTGATCAGCAGCCCCCAGCTGAGGCCCAGAGAGAAACAGACACGTAGCTACTGGTAAAGACCAGAGAGAAAGAGAGAGGAAAAAGCTGATCAACAGCTACCACAGAGACTGCAGGTCAGATCCTGTCTCTCTCTCTGCAGGCCTCTCTCTGGGCCTGATCCGCAGCCCCCTTGGCAGCCAGTGCTGGGTCACTGCACCACACGGGCTGCAGTCACTTCCAGTGTTGCTACAGACATTACAGACCCTGGCTCTTTATACACATAGATAATAAAACTAAAATGTAAAGGTGGGTAGGTGGGAAGGGATCAACAAAAGAACTTGTACTAGTATGCATATATGCATAACCCAAGGACACAGATAATAGTGAAGTAAAGGCCTGGGGTGGACGGCAGGGGTGGACTAGAAGGGGTCAATGGTAGGGGCGGGGGGAAGGGGACATATGTGATACTTTCAACAGTAAATATTTTTTAAAAGTAAAATGTAAGGGTTACAAATTTAAAAGATGGAAGATATACCACACAAATAAAATCTAAAAGAAAGTAGCAGTATTAATATCAAACAATGAAGACTTTAAGGTAAAAAGCATTACGATTACGAGGGATAAAGAGGGGCATTTTATAATAATAAAAGGTAAAATTCAACAAGAAGATATAATAGTTCTAAATCTGTATATACCTAATAATATAATCACAAAATATATAAATCATAAATTCCCCAAACTAAAAGAACATGAATAAAATACATGGTCATCACAGGAGATTTTTAACACAAATATTTCAGCAACTGATAGAACCAACAGACAAAAAAAAAATCAGAGAGGACAACAAATATTTGAAGATCACAACTTGACCTTTTTTATAAATAACAGTATACTACAGGACATATCCACAGAGCATTTATTAAAAACTGACTACATGCTGGGCCATAAAGCCCCGTAAATAGCAAATACTTTAAATCAAACAGAGCTGTTCTCTAACCACAGTGGAATTAAGCTGCAAATAAAAAACAAAAAAATAACCAGAAAATTACCATGCTTAGAAATTAACTTAAAATGATTAAATAATGAACTACAAAAGAAATAAGAAAATAATTTTACAATTAATAATGAAAATATAGCATATCAAAACAAGTGACATGGTCAATATGGCTGAGTAGGAGGAGGCTGCAGTCACCTTCTCCCATGACATCAAAATTACAACTAAATTATAGAAGAGTCAACCTGGATAACCATCTGAAGACTAGCTGAACAGAAGTACTATCTATACCTAAGAATATAAAGAATTCATATCAAGACTGGTAGGAGGGGCAAGATGCAAAACAGGCTGGCCTCACACACACTTTCATGGGCAAGAATCCAGTAGGGTGCCCAGCCGGCATAGCTCAGTGGTTGAGCATCAGCCTATGAACCAGGAAATCATGGTTTGCTTCCCAGTCAGGGCACATGCTCAGGTTGCAGGATCCATCCCCAGTGTGGGGCATGCAAGAGGCAGCCCATCAATTATGCTCTGTCATCATTTATGTTTCTCTCTCCCCCTCTCCCTTCCTCACTGAAATCAGTAAAAATATTTTAAAAAAGAAAAAGAATCTGGAGGGGTCTCAGCCCCACCTCGGGCTCCCAAGTTTGGGACACCAGTACCAGGAAGAGTAGCCCACATTACATATGGTTGTGAAAATCAGTGGCAATTCTGAGGGTCCGAGTGAGATAAAAGGCATCATGAAATCCAGGGCTCCTTCAGCTGCAATCAGACTAGGCCTGCATTGCAGTCTTCCTTTTTAAAAAAGGCAACAATAAACCACAAAGAACAAAAAAACAACCTCTCAAGGAATTCTAGTTGAGCTTGGGGGTACCAAAGATATATAGGGTGAAATTGTGTTCTGTGGCTTCAGAACAAGGACTAGAAGGACAGTAACCATTGAGCCCACCCAACAAGGCCAAATCACCCCCCTGGTGTCTGTGTCCATTGGTAAGGCTTATATTCATGCACACAAGTTCTTTGGTTGATCTCTCCCCCTTATCCCCACCCTCCCCTACCTTCCCTCTGAGGTTTGATGCTCTCATCGATGCTTTATATATTTTGGATATTAGCCCCTAATCAGATATATGGTTTGCAAATATTTTCTCCCATTCTGTAGGTTGCCTTTTCACTCTGTTGATTGTTTCCTTTGCTGTGCAGAAGCTTTGTAGTTTGATAGGAGCTCTATTTGTTTATATTTGTTTTTGCTGCTTATGTTTTTTGAAAAAAAATCCTCACCGAAGGATATGCTTATTGATTTTAGAGAGAGGGTAAGGGAAATTGGACCCACAACCTTTCAGTGCACGGGACAACACTCCAACCAACTGAGCTACACTGGCCAGGACTGTTCCCTGTAGTTTTGGTGTCATACCCATGATAAAAATCATTACCAAGGCCAATATTATGAAGTTTTCCTCTTGAAATTTTACAGCTTCAGGTCTTAGGTTTAAGTTTCTAATCCATTTTGTTGATTTTTGTGGTAAAGGTTCCAATTTCATTGTTTTACAAGTGAATATCCAGTTTTTCTAACACTATTTGTTGAAGAGACTATTACTGCCCCATTATGTATTTTCGGCACCTTTTCAAAGATCAGTATATGTGTCAATTTATTTCTAGGCTATTCTGCTTGATTGGACCCTATGTCTGTCTTTACATCAATACCATACTGTTTTGATTACTATAACTCTGTAATATAGTTTGATATCAGAGAGTGTGATGCCTAAATATTTGTTCTTTATTTCTCAAAAGTGCTTTGGATATTCAGTCTTTTGTGGTTCCATACAAATTTTAAGATTGTTCTACTTCTGTGAAAAATGCCATTGACATTTTGAATGTAATTTTCTTTAAGTGGTATGGATATTTTAACAATATTTAGTGTAGCAAATCATGAACATTGGATGTCTTTCCATTTGTTTGTGTCTTTTTAAAAAATTTTTATCAATGTTTTGCAGTTTTAAGTAAATAAGTCCTTGCCTCCTTAGCTAAGTTTATTCCTAAGTATTATATTATTTTAGGTGTTTTTTCAAATGGGATTGTTTTCCTAACTCCTTTTCAGATAGTTGATTGTTAGTGTATAGAAATGCAACTGAATTTTTGTATGCTGCTTTACTAAATTTATTTATTAGTTCATGTCATTTACAGAGACTACTTTAATTCTTCCTTTCTGATTGGATGTCTTTTATTCTTTTCTTACCTAATTCCTGTATATAGAACTTCTAGTACTTTGTTGAATAGAAGTGGTGAGAGTGGACATCCCTTCTTTGTTCCCTATCTTGGTGGATAAGCTTTCAGTTTTTCACCATTAAGTATGATATTAGCTTTGGGCTTTTCCTATATGGCCTTTATTATATCATGGTACTTTCCTTCTATTTCTAGTTTGTTAAGAATTTTTATCATGAAGGAGTGTTAAATTTTGTCAAATGCTTTTTATGCTTCTATTGAGATGATCCTGTGATTTGTCTCATTTATTGTTAATGTAGTGTATAACATTAGACCATTCTTGCATCCCAGGAGTAAATTCCACTTGATCCTTTTAATATGCTACTAGACTTAGTTTATTAGTATTTTGTTGAGGGTTTTTTGCATCTATATTCATCCGGGATATTGGCCTGTAGTTTCATTTTCTTTTGGTGTATTTGTCTTGCTTTAGTATCAGAGTAATGCTTATCTCATAAAATGAGTTTGGAAGTATTTCCCCAATTCAATTTTTTTGGAAGAGTTTGAGAAAGGTTAGTGTTATATCTTCTTTAAATATTTGGTAGGTTTCATCCACCTGGTTCTGGACTTTTCTTTGTTGAGAGGGTTTTTTTTTATTACTGATTCAATCTTCATAAAAATTATAGGTGTGTTCCAACTCCTAATTTTTCATGATTTAGTATTGATAGGTTGTATGTTTCTAGGAATTTATCCATTTGTCTTTTATGTTATCCAGTATGTTGAAATATAATTGTACATAGTAGTTTCCTGATCCTTTTTATTTATGTGCCATCAGTTGCAATGCCTCTTCTTTCATTTCTGATGATTTGTCACTTTGGTTTATCTTTTCAAAATACCAACCCTTAATTTTATTGATTGTTCTATCTTCCATTTTGTTTATTTCTACTCTACTCTTTGTTATTTTCTATCTTATTCTAACTTGAGATTTGGTTTGCTCTTTTTCTAGCCACTAGAGGTGTAGAGTTAGGTTGTTTATTTGGGATTTTTCTTCTTTTTTTAAAAAAATATGTTTACTGATATCAGAGAAGAAGGGAGAGAAACATAGAGGGAAAAACATCAATGATGAGAGAGAAGCATCAATCAACTGCCTCCTTCATGCCCCCTATTAGGGATCGAGCAACCTGGGCATAGACACTGACTGCAAATTAAACTGTCACCTCCTGGTTCATATGTTGAAGCTCAACCACTGAGCTTCTTTTGTAATGTAGGCATTTATTGTTATTAACTTCCCTCTTAATATTGTTTTTGACACATCTCATAAATCTTTGTGTATTGTGTTTTTGTTTGTCTTGATGTATTTTCTAATTACCTTTTTGATATCTTCTTTGATCTAATGGTTGTTCAAGAGTGTGTTGTTTGCCTGGCCAGTGTTGCTCAGTGGTTGAGGATTGAACTATGAATTGAGAGATCACAGGTCAATCTCTGGTCAGTGCACATGCCTGGGTTGCAGGCTCGAACCTTAGGGGGGGAGTGCAGGAGGTGGACGATTGATGATTCTCTTTTATCATTGATGTTTCTATCTCTCTCTCCCCTTCCCTTCCTCTCTGAAATCAATAAAAAATACATTTGAAAAAAGAGTGATTTAATTTCCACATATTTGTGAATTTTTCAGTTTTCCTTCTGCTATTGATTCTAGTGTCATTCCATTATATTAAAAAAAATAGGGGCCTGGTGCACAAAAATTTGTACACTCAGGGGGGTCCCTAAGCCCAGACTGTGCCCTCGTACAGTCTGGAACACCTAAGGGGATGTCCACCTGCTGGCATGCCTGGCAGCCTGGGTGAGGGGTTGATGGCTGTTTGCAGGCTGGCCACCCCCACAGTGGAGACCCTCACCTCATGAGGGTGTGGCTAGCATGGGTGAGGGGCTGAGGGTTGTTTTCAGGCTGCCCACAACCCATTCAGGGTTCGGGTCCCTACTGGGGTGCCTGGCCAGCCTGAGTGAGGGGCTGAAGGCCGTTTTCTGACTGCCCACAGCTCATTCAGGGTACGGGTCCTTACTGGAGTGCCTGGCCAGCATGGTTGAGGGGTTGAGGGCTGTTTTCAGGCTGCCCACACACCGTTCAGAGTTCGGGTTCCTACTGGGGTGCCTGGCCAGCCTGGGTGAGGGTCTGAGGGCCATTTTCAGACTAACCACAACTCCCATTGACCCAACGTCCCAGAGAGGCTGGCTGGAATCAGGTTTCTGAGGTTTATTTATCTTCTATAATTGAAACTTTGTTGCTTTGAGCTGAGGTATAGGCAGGTGCAAAGCCTCCTGCTTGCTTCAGCTCTGTGGCTTCTATAATTGAAACATTGTGACCTCGATCAGAGGCCTGGCCAGCCAAGGCAGGCAGTTTCATCGCTGGTGCAACAGAAGCCTCCTGTTTGCTCTAGCTCTGTGGCTGCCGGTCACCATCTTGGCTGGGTTAATTTGCATACCGCTGTTCTGATTGGCTGCTGGGCATGGCTTTGGCTGCTGAGCGTGGCTTTGGCTGGTGGGCGTGGCTTAGGCATCTCAGAGTGATAATTAATTTGCATATTACTCCTTTATTAGATTAGATGCCTGGTGTTCCATCTTTTTTTGTTAGTTTTTTTAAATTTTAAAAATATTTTTATTACATAAAGTATTACAAAGGTTAGTAGATAAATCTCTTTTTTCCTCTGCCCTTCCCCCTACCTCCCCTTCCCCCCAGTGTTTTCTGTTCATTGGTTATGCTTAAATGCACACATAAAAGTCCTTTGGTTGATCTATTACCCCCTCAACCCTCCCTGTCCTTGTTGCTGTAATTTGATAGTATTTTTGATGCTGCTCTGCCTCTGTATCTATTTTTGTTCACCAGTTTATAATGGTTGTTATTATCCATAGATGAGTGAGGACATGCGGTATTTTTCTTTCATTGACTGGCTTATTTCACTTAGCATTATGCTCTCCAGTTCCATCCATGCTGTTGCAAATGGAAAGGATTCCCTCCATTTTACAGCAGGATAGTATTCCATTGTGTAGATGTACCACAGGTTTTTAATCCATTCATCTGCTGATGGACACTTAGGCTGATTCCAAGTCTTAGCTATGGTAAATTGTGCTGCTATGAACATAGGAGTGCATATATCCTTTCTGATTGGTGTTTCTGGTTTCTTGGGATATATTCCTAGAAGTGGGATCACTGGGTCAAAAGGCAGTTGCATTTTTAGTTTTCTGAGGAAACTCCATACTGTTCTCTATAGTGGCTGCACCAGTCTGCATTCCCACCAGCAGTGCACGAGTGTTCCTTTTTCTCCGCATCCTCTCCAGCATTTGTCATTTGTTGATTTGTTGATGATAGCCATTCTGACAGGTGTGAGATGGTATTTTATTGTTGTTTTGATTTGCACCTCTCGGATGATAAGTGCTTTGAGCATGTTTTCATGTCTCTCAGCCTCATTTATGTCCTCTTTCGAAAAATGTCTATTTAGGTCCTTTGCCCATTTTTTGATTGGGTTGTTTATCTTCCTTTTGTTAAGTTCTATGAGTACCCTGTAAATGTTGAAGATTAAACCTTTATCAGAGATATCATTGGCAAATATACTATCCCAGGCAGTGGGTTTTCTTGTTGTTTTCTTGATGGTTTCTTTTGCTGTGCAGAAGCTTTTTATTTTGATATAGTCCCATTTGTTTATTTTCCCTTTAGCTTCCATTGCCCTAGGACCTGCGTCAGTGAAGAAATTCTTTCAGCATACATCTGAGATTTTGCTACCTGTGGAATCCTCCAGTATTTTTATGGTTTCCTTTCTTACATTTAAGTCCTTTATCCATTTTGAGTTTATTTTTCTGTATGGTATAAGTTGGTGGTCTAGTTTCATTTTTTTACATGTGTCTAACCAAATTTCCCAGCACCATTTATTGAAGAGAGTGTTTTGGCTCCATTGTATGGTCTTTCCTCCTTTGTCAAATATTAATTGAGCATAGTGGTTTGAGTCAATTTCTGGGTTCTCTATTCTATTCCATTGGTATATATATTTGTTCTTGTGCCAGTACCAAGCAGTTTGAGAACAGTGGCTTTGTAACACAGCTTGATATCTGAAATTGAGATTCCTCCTAATTTGTTCTTCTTTTGCAGGATCGCCACACCTATTCGGGGCTTTTTTTTACTCCAGATGAATTTTTGCAGAGTTCTTTCTAGATCTGTGAAATATACTGTTGGTATTGTAATGGGGAGTGGATTGAATCTATAGATTGCTTTGGGTAGTATGGACATTTTGATGATATTCATTCTACCAATCCATGAACATGGAATGTTCTTCTATCTGTTTATGTCTTCCTATATCGCTTTTTTCAGTGTACTGTAGTTTTCCAAGTATAGGTCTTTTGCATCCTTGGTTAAGCTTATTCCTAGGTATCTTAATTTTTTTGGTGCAATGGTAAATGGGATTGCTTTTTTAATTTCTTTTTTCGTAAGTTCACTACTGGCATATAAAAATGCCATAAATTTCTTGGTGTTAATTTTGTATCCTGCTACATTGCCAAATTCATATATTAGTTCTAATAATTTTTTGATGGAGTCTTTAGTGTTTTCTAAGTACAGTATCATGTCATCTGTGAATAATGACAATTTTACTTCTTCTTTTCCAATTTAGATGCCTTTTATATATTCTTCTTGCCTGATAGCATTGGCTAGCACTTCCAGTACTATGTTGAACAGGAGTCACGAAAGCGGGCATCCCTCTTTTGTCCCTGATTTTAAGGGAAATGGTTTTAGGTTTTGCCCATTGAGTATGATGTTGGCTGTGGGTTTGTCATATAAGCCTTTTATTATGTTGAGGTATGATCCCTCTATTCCCACTTTGAGTTTTTATCAAGAAAGGGTGTTGGATTTTGTCAAATGCCTTTTCTGCATCAATCGATATAATTATGTGATTTTTGTGTCTCAATTTGTTTATGTGATGTATCACGTTTATTGACTTGCGGATATTGTACCAGCCTTGCATTCCTGGAATAAATCCCACTTGGTCATGGTGTATGATCTTCCTAATGTAATGCTGGATCCGGTTTGCTAGAATTTTGTTGAGGATTTTAGCATCTATGTTCATCAGGGATATTGGCCTGTAATTCTTTCTTTGTGGTGCCTTTATCTGGGTTTGGTATTAGGGTAATGCTGGCTTCATAGAACGAGCTTGGAAGTGTGCCTTCATCTTGAATTTTTTTGCATAGTCTGAGAAGGATTGGCTTTATTTCTTCTTTGAATGTTCGGTAAAACTCTCCTGTGAAGCCATCAGGTCCAGGGCATTTGTTTGCTTGAAGCTTTTGGATGACTGTTTCAATTTCATCAGTAGTTATGGGCCTATTCAAGTTTTTCGATTCTTCCTGATTGAGTTTTGGAAGCTTGTATTTTTCTAGGAATTTGTCCATTTCATCGAGGTTGTAAAGTTTGTTGGAGTAGAGTTGTTTGTAGTATTTTTTGACAATCCTTTGTATAACAGTAGGGTCAGTTGTTATTTCACCTCTTTCATTTCTGACTTTGTTTATTTGGGTCCTCTCTCTTTGTTTCTTGGTGAGTCTGGCGAGGGGTTTGTCAATCTGGTTAATTCTTTCAAAGAACCATCTCTTGGTTTCGTTGATCTTTTCTATTGTTTTTTTGCTCTCTATGTCATTTATTTCTGCTCTTATCTTCATTATTTCCTTCCTTCTGGATACTGTGAGCTTTTCTTGTTGCTCTCTAACTCTTTGAGTTGTAGATTTAGGTCATTTATTACCAGTTTCTCTTTTTTTTTTTTTTTTTTTTTTGAGGTAGGCCTGTAGAGCTATGAACTTCCCTCTCAGGACTGCTTTCGTTGTGTCCCATAGATTTTGGATTGTTGTGTTTTCATTGTCATTTATTTCCAGGATGTTTTTTATTTCTTCTTTGATCTCTCTGGTAACCCTTTCATTGTGTAATAACATGCTATGTAGCTTCCAAGTGTTTGATTTTTTAAAAAATTTTATTGTAGTTGATTTCTAGTTTTATGCCATTATGATCTGAGAAGATGCTTGTTATGATTTCTATCCTCTTGAATTTGAAGAAACTTTGCCTGTGTCCTAATATATGGTCTATCTTTGAAAATGTCCCATGTGCACTGGAGAAGAATGAATATTCTATAGCTTTGGGGTGAAATATTCTGAAAATGTCAACTAAGTCCATCTGATCTAGTGAGTCATTTAGGATTGTTGTTTCTTTGCTGATTTTTTGTTTAGAGGATTTATCCAGTGCTGTCAGTCGGGTATTAAAGTCCCCTACTATGATTGTATTGCTATCAGTCTCTCCCTTGATGTCTTTAAGAAGTTGTTTTATGTATTTGGGTGCTCCTGTATTGGGTACATATATGTTTACCAGAGTTATATCTTCTTGCTGAATTGCTCCCTTTAGTATTATATAGTATTATATATATTATATATAATATATATATATATATAATATATATATATATATATATATATATATATTATATATATTATGGCCTTTACTTTGAGGTCTATTTTGTCAGATATAAGTATCGCAACTCCAGCTTTTTTCTCATTTCCATTTGCCTGAAAATTTTTTCCATCCCTTCACTCTCAGTCTGTATGAATCCTTTGTTCTGAGGTGGTTCTCTTGCAGACAGCAGATAAATGGGTCCTGTTTTCATATCCATTGAGCTACCCTATGTCTTTTGATTGGAGCATTCAATTCATTTACATTTAATGTTATTATTGAAAAGTACTTGTTTGTGGTCATTTTTATCCTTAATGTTTGTGTTTCTTCTTGTCTTTCTGTTTCTTCTTTTTACAGCAGTCCCTTTAGCATTTCTTGCATTGCTGGCTTGTAGTAATAAACTCTCTTAGCCCTTTCTTGTCTGTGAAGCTTCTGATTCCACCTTCAATTTTGAATGATAGCCTTGCTGGGTATAGTATTCTTGGATTCATTCCCTTGCTTTGCATCATTTTGTATTTTTTATTCCATTCCCTTCTTGCCTGATGTGTTTCTGTTGAGAAGTCAGCTGATATTCTAATAGGAGATCCCTTATAGGTAATTTTCTGTTTCTCTCTGGCAGCCTTTAAGATTCTTACTTTGTTGTTGGTGTTTGCTAATTTAATTATGATGTATCTTGGTGTTGGTCTTTTGGGGTTCATCTTATTTGACACTCTGTGTGCTTCTTGGACTTGTGTGGTTTTTTTCCTTGCCAATATCTGGGATGTTTTCTGTCATTATTTCTTCAAACAGGTTTTCTATTCCTTGCTTCTCCTCCTCTCCTTCTAGTACCCCTATTAAGCGAATGTTGTTTCATTTTGTGTTGTCCCAGAGCTCCCGTAGGCTCTCCTCTTGCTTTTTAAGTTTTTTTTTCTGTTGCTCCTGTTTTTGTGTTTTTTTCCTACCTTGTCTTCTAATTCGCTGATGCAGTCCTCCGCATCTTCCAGTCTACTGTTTAAGCCTTCCATTGTGTTCTTTATTGCAGCTATGTCATTCTTCATTTCCTCTTGGTTCCTTTACATACTGGTGACATTCTCATTCAGCTCCTTATAATTCTCATTGAGTTGAGTGTATTTGTCTTCCAGCCATTTGAGCATCCTTATAACCATTACTCTGAATTCTTTCTCTGATAAGTTAGTAGCCTCTATTTCATTTAACTCCGTTTCTGGTGAATCCTCTTTTTCTTTCCTTTGTGGATTGCTTTTTTGTCTTCCCATGTTTTGCTGTAATGTTTTAATTGTAGCTCCAATTGCTTTGCTACCCAGTTTCTTTTGGGGATGGTGCTACTGGTGTGACCTCTCAGGTCTTCTGAGTTTGGCAGTCTAGTGTAGCTCCCTACTTGAGCTATTTGGGTTCTCTTGATGTAGGTCTGAGAGCTGGAAAGGCGCAACTGTGGTGTCTAGAAGTCAGCAGCCGTGGAGGGGGTGTCCCAATTTTTGCTGTCTTTTGCCCTTGGTTGAAATCACTCGTGCCCCATGCGGACTCACAGTAGCACTCAGGAACCGTCTATTGGGGTATCAGGGCTCAGGAGGCC
>PVJC01049450.1:0-12147 GCA_004026665.1 Murina feae | reverse complement strand
ACTGCTGTTTGACCCAACAGGTGGGCACCGTAGCCTAGCCAAGCTGACACATAAAATGAGCCATTGCAGGCTTCATACTTCTCAGGCAAGAGAGGGATGTAATGTTAGTCAATTTTTTTGTCATTGCCAAAGCTAAAAAGTGGACATTAGCACTTTAGAACTATTTCAACACCAAAGGTTAAAATTAAAAGAGGTTTTAGGTCATTAATATGAACAAATTAACAACCCTTCCCCCTCCTCCTTTCCCCTTCTTAGTCCCCCACCATTTTACAGACAGCCTAGCCATTTGAGACACACAGAACAGATGAAGTTTGTGATTGACAATAACAAATACAAATCAATGATCTAATCTGGAAACATGTTTTCTGGGAGGGGAACTCAGAGAATAGAGGTAGAAAATCAACCAGAATGATAATTTCTAGTAACTTATGCCCAAGCACTTGGACAGGCTCACTGTGTGGAGCTAACACTCTTGTTGGTTAATTCAACCCCAACTTCCCTCTCTCCAGACACCTGCTGTCAGGTGTGGCCAGGGCCATGGGGCATAATATAATTGTGGTTCAAGAGATTTCATTTGTTCTCTTGAGTTTCCAGAAAAGCCTTTGCTTCTTCTTTAGAAGAAACATTGGGTACGTCTGGATCCAACTAAGATGGCAAATAAACACATGAAAATGTGCTAAACATCATTTGTCATTGAGGAAATGCAAATTAACACCATGAAATAACACTTATAAATCTATTGAAATGGCTAAAATAAAAACAAAAAACCCAAACCCCAAAAACTGACAACACCAAGTGCTGGCGAGAATGCAGAGCATTTGGAATTATCATGCATTGCTGATGGGGATGCAAAATGGCACAGCCACTCTGGAAAACAGTTTGGCAGTTTCTTATTAAGTTAAACACACTGCAGTCATGTGACCCAACAATTCTGTCCTAAGTGTTTCTTCTAGAGAAATGAAAACTTTTGTTCACATAAAAATCTGTGTATGAATGTTCACAGCAGAAGCATTCCTAATTCCTACACTGGAAACAACCCAAATGTCCTTCTACAGGTGCACGAATAAACATACTGTGGCCTGTCCACATAGTGGATTACTGTTTGGCATAAACCGGAATGAACTGCTAATGTGTGCAACAACCTGAATGAGTCTCGGAGGCACCTCAGGGGTGAAATGAGCCAGGCTCAGAATGGCACCCACTATTTGAGTCCACTCACTTGACACTCGGGCAAGGGCAAAACGATAGGGAAAGAGAACAAGTCAGTAGTTGCCAGCTTAGGGCTCGGGGGTGGGGAGATTAGACTACAAAGGGGCAGAGCACAGGAATTTGGGGGTGAGTGAAGTCTTCTGTATCCTGGTTGTGTTGGTTGCACAATTCTAAGCATTTGTCAAAGCTCACAGAACTGTACATCATCAACAATAAAAGTATATTTTCCTCTTTGTAAGCAAAAAGAGTGAATCACAAAAAAGGACCGAATTGGCTGTTACTGTTCTTTGACCTTATCCCTTTGCCACTCCCTCTTGTCCTGGCTGCAATATGGATGTGATGGTTGGAGATGCAACTTCCATTTAGGGACTAAGGGGAGACGCTGAGCATAAAAACCAGCAGGTTGGGGCTGGTGGAGGGAAGATACTGACAGAACTGAGGTCTCCTATTGCATCACTGAACCCTGGACCCTGCTGGCTTCCCAGGGGTGGAAAGCATCTCTACTGCATGCAAGCCAGAAGGGCCTACACTGTCGGTAGATAATTTAAAACAATAATAAACCCGGTTGAAAGTCAGACTGCTTTGTGTATCAGCAATTCTAAACAATGCCAGTGGTAAAATCTTTTGTTGGTCGAACTTCTGGTTGCTGTGGAGTTTTAAGCATGTGTGTGTAAGTTACAGCTGGTCAGTCACACACAGTCCCATGCGCCTGAACTACATGCATTTGTTTCGACAGTAACTAGAGAAGTTTTCTCTAGTTTCAAATTCATTTGTGTATGGTTTTTAAATGATCAGTCCAGCCACTCTGTTTCACTCTAATACATTTTAAACACACTATTAAGACTCTGAGTGGTCACATAGGATGACAGAATCAAAGTAACCGAGATCAGATTGTCTGCTTTTACAGCTGTTGTGCCGTCTTGTTTATTTCGAATCTACTGCTTAAGCACAGGGATATCTTCAAAGGTTGTGGAAACAGACTGCACTCAAGGAAAAACAAGATGATTCTCAATTGTTACGAACTTTCTGGGTATTCTCCAAATTAACTTCCATGCTGAGTATGCTGTTCATTAAAGATATGTAATCCAAGCCCTAACCGGTTTGGCTCAGTGGATAGAGTGTCGGCCTGCAGAAGGGTCCCGGGTTTGATTCCGGTCAAGGGCACGTACCTTGGTTGCAGGCACATCCCCAGTAGCGGGTGTGCAGGAGGCAGCTGATTAATGTTTCTAACTCTCTATCCCTCTCCCTTCCTCTCTGTAAAACAATCAATAAAATATATTTTTTAAAAATATGTAATCCAATATGCTAACTTGAAATGTATTGCTGAGAAGGATTTGTGGTAAAGAGGAGTTGTCAGTAGTGATCACTGCAGTTGTCACCTGTGCTAGGGGGCAATGCTGGACTTCTTGTGGGGTGAACACACATAATTTAAGCCATATCATACAGGTATTCCAATACTTGCCCGTGAGCCGAAGCCCATGCATCTCGCTTTCATGAGTGGTGCAGCAGGTCTTGGGAAAAATGGCACAAAAATAGAAGCTGTGAAATGACTCCATGCCATGAAGGCTCATCTGAGTGCTTCCCAGAGCAGGTCAGGGCACCTGGGCTCTTTCTGGCGGGGGAATGGCTGTTCGTGCTCATCTTCTCATTTGCTTTTGCAGATGGCAAGCAGTCATTGGAGGAAGGATTTCTTTGTGAAGAAGTGGATCTCTATGCTGATTAAAGTTGAGAAGTGAATTCTAATGTGGAAGAATTTAATTTGCTGTTCAGGTACGTTGATTTCTAGCTCACAAACATTTATAGGAATCGTGTGTCCTATTGGAGCTGTCCCTAGAGGAAGGGCAGATGGCTATGTGTGGTCCTGGGTCATGTTGGCAGTTTGTGTCCTGGGAGGAGATGGGCTCTCGGGTTGGGGATGGGAGGTGGGGGTTCCTGGCTACATTTCCTTCCTTCCTCCTCCCTGCACTGTTGTCTTTTTAAAACCAGGCTGGCCTCTTGTTCATTCCTCCCTTCTTTCTGTAGTTTCCACTAGGCTGCTTCTCTGTGTGAGTACCAGGGATGTGATGACATGGTAACACCCATATTCTCATGGCAAGAGAGAAAGGAAGCAAATACTCCCAAGAATCTGTCTGTCTGTGCTATGAGCTATGAGGGGAGGCTAAGTAGAGCTGGGAGAGAATAAAGCAGCACTGGCTTAGGCTACCCGGTTTGGCAAAACTCATGGAGGAAGTGGAGGTGGTTATGGGGCCAGGCAGCTCTTATTGTCCTCCTGCTCCAGAAGTTATTGCCACCCACCCCCCATCCCGTTTTGCTTAGGGGCATTGGAGAGAATTCTGATTCTGTCCTTTGCCATCAACCCTAGAGAGAAGATTAAACAACAAAAACTTCTGACTTCAAAAGAATCACATCAAAGGGAGGTATTCCAAACACCAGGAAAGGAGATATTTTTGAGGGAAGCGGGCTTTTTCATTGCTTTTCAAATAATATTGCCACCGTTAAGGCCATTCCCGAATCAGGAGATGTTTGTGAAACTTGAGCAGTAGAGCAGGGGCCCTGACTTGACAGGAGGGCTCCCTTGGTGGTGGAGAGGGTGGTGGAGAGGGTGTTGGAAAGGTTCCTGCAGTTTCCTGGCCCAGGAGGAAGGATGGCATTAATTCCAGGCCTGCAAGAGAGGAAAGCAGTGCTCCCAGGACCCCAGGCACAACCCTCTGGCTTTCCAGGGAGTTTCCCTGTGTTAAAATGCATTGGCTGTGAGTCAACATTTCCCTCGCAGTGGGGGGGCCTGTGCTTGAGTTCCTTGTTCTCATTTCCTTCACAGACCCCCATGATAATGACTGGCAGGCAGCTGAGAATGACAAGCCCTGAAAATAAGGGGGAGGGGGGAGTTGACAGAGGAGAAAACAGCCATGGCTTGGCAACAAAGCGCTGAGCTCTGGGTCCATGCGACAAGCATCTAGCCACACCCAGAAGATGCATCCGCTGGGCAGGTGCAGGGGAGCGCTGGCAGGTCCAGGTAAAATGAAGCGCACGGGAAAGGCCAGCAGTGCAGAGAGTGGCTCATATAGGAAACGAGAAAGAGTGAGACTGGCAAGTGTGTCCGGATGGCTTCCGAGAGGGTAGGTTGCCCGTGTCCTGTTTCAGGAGACAGGTGGATGGCCGGGAGGCCATCTTGCAGCCCCCTCTGGATACGAGAGCAACTTTGATTTGATTTTAATCTGACCCCTGGACAGGGAATTTGCAGAGCTGGGGTCCCAGTTCCAACTCTGCTGCCGTGCTGTGAAACTCCAGGCAAAGCCTGAGCTCTCTGAGCCTCACGATCCTCAGAAAAATGGAGCATAAAGGTCTCTCAGCTCCACCGTGGTTTTTCTCATGCATTTAAAACATACTGACTCGTCCTTGCCGTGTCTTTGGGACATCACAGATGAGGTGGGAAACAAGACCTTTGCTGTCTGGTTGACAGGCTTCCATGGAAGGAGAAGCTGCCACCTTTTGGGGTGGTTTATGAACATAGCTTCAGTCTCCTTCCCACCCTCTCATCCCCAACCCAAAATGTACCCAGAGTTTAGAATCTCAGGCATCTTAATCGGCCAGGTGGGCAGAATTTGCCAAGCCACAGGCCACTGTAGTTGAGACTTCTGCTCAGGCTGGATTCTGGTGCTTGGATAAACGCTTGTGAGATTTCGGTAATTTCAGGATTTTTGATGAAATATTGAGAATGTATTTTTTAAACCTTTAATTTTAATAAAGTCTAAATAATCTAAAATCTTATAAAGACAAGTTAGAGAGAGTTTCTTTCCTTAGACCTTTCACCCAATTTTACCTAATGTTGACATCTTACCTAACTATAGTACATTTATCCAAACTAACACATTAACATTTGTACAATGCTATTAACTAAACTACGGGCTTCATTTGGATTTCCCTGGTTTTTCCACAAATGATCTTTCTGAGTTCTAGGATCCAACACTCTACCATGGACACATCATCACCCTGGCCCCTTTCTGTCCTCTGATCTGTGACAGTTCCTGTCTTTTTTCTCTTCTCTCTATGACCTTGGAATAGTTCTGGTCACACATTTTGAAGAAAGCGCCTCAGTTTGGACTTGTCTGATGTTTTCTTTTGATTATGGGGTTTGGGGGTTTGGGGAAAATACCACAGATGGGAAGTACACTTTCATCTACAATATCAGAGGTGAGGTACTTGACAGCAACATGGGTGTCCCTCGGGGTGTCAACCTTGACCACTTGATTAAGGTGATGCTGGCCGGGTTTCTCCACTCGAAAGTCACTGTTTCCCCCTTTCACTTGTTAGAGGTCAGAGCAAGTATTTTTTATGGCTTAAATCTGGGGATATGAGTTCCAAATCAGGTCCTAATCTAATACATTGCTGCTGTCTCGAGGAACATGATTCTTTGAGATTGAAATGTAATAATTGTACAAAGTGCTTTGGGAGGTACAGATGGGTCTTAGGAGGTGCCAGTAGGTTAAATAAAGGTGGGCCTCAAGCTAAGGTTTCAGAAAGGTCAGAGTGGGTTTGGGGAGCAGTGGGCAGGGAGAGGAAGTGGGAGGGGAGGGAGGATGATTGGTATAGAGCAAGTGTGCCTGGCTGGGCTGGAGGAGCAAGCTAGGCAGGGAACTGGAAGAACAGCAGGTTTAAATGCAGCATATCAGGGGGAGAGAGGACGCTAGGTAAACGGGTGTTCTCCATACTCTTTCCTGCCTGCATGAGGCACTCACCCTGCCTAAGGATACAGTCTGTGACCATGAAGGGAAGAGTCTGGCTAACTGGTGTGTGTGACTCTTAGATCCATGACTTTGACCTGGTGGTCAGCATCATGGCTCTAGATGTCCAGGCACCCCGTTCAGACAACTGTCAAACTAAAAGGGGTCTGCTTTGGGGACTTTGCATATCTAGCCAAGTTTGTCTGGGGACTATGAGGGTCTGCACTTTCCATTGATCAGAAGGTAATCTTACACCCCCTGTAAATAAGGGGCTGGGGAGAGCGGAGTGTCCACATGTCTGCAGGGTGTGGGTTCATAGGCGATTTTGGGGCTGGGGGGGGGCTCATTCCCTTTCTTGCCCCACTCTATTCATCAGGGGCCAGCCATCGAGCTATTGTTCTGGGGAAAGGTTCTGGGTCACTTTTGCTGCCTTCTTCAAGGCACAATGACTTTTAACAGGCAACATCTGACAGTGTGGGAGCCCCTTGCAGCCCTGGGTGAAATTATGATAACAAGAGAAAAAAGCTATTACTGCCACCATGCTTTCATTATGCAAATGATATTAAGATAGGCTGTGTGGATCGCCCCTGGCTATGCTATAATCTCCATGCAGTGATTATAATGTGTCAAACTTAGTCATTTTGATTATGACATGTTAATTACATGCCATCCTCATGTAGACATGAATATTACTCCCCGTCAGACAAAACACAAATTGGGGCCATTGTTAGTGGGTTAGTTGGGTGTATGTGTTTTAACTTTATTTTATTAAAAAGATTAAAATATTTAGAAGATATGTAATCTTGCAAACTAATTAAATACCGGCCTGCTCTGTGCTCCGCTTGATGGAGAGGGTAGATGCAGCTGACTTGGACTGCTTGGGTTTCATTTTTGTGCTCTGGGTGCCATTGGTAAAGTGGGGTTTCCTGGGGGACAAGAAGCTTGACTTGTCGGGGAGCAGGATGGGGAGCGAGTGGTTAAAGGTTGGTAGAGTGGGGACGTCAGGGAGCATTTGAAAACTCCAGGTCCAATGTGACTTGAAAGAAAGAGTGGAGGATCATGATCAAATGTCTGATAGGGGTTGCTGAGCTGGAAGGGCCCTTGCAGACCCTCAGGCCCACCTCTCCTTTCACAGATGAAGAGATTCAGGACCCAGAAGGGTGAAGGACCTTGTCCAGGGTCACCCAGCCAGGTTGAGAAAGAGCTGGGACATAGCATTGTACTGTGACTTGGTACCACCATTTCCCTGTGGCAATGATTGGTCTGGTCTTAATGGGAACTGCCACATCTCCAAATGACCACTCAGAAGAGGTTCTTTGATCTGTACATTCATAAGAATCAAGTTCAAGGACCCCTTCTCCTCCACTCCAGGCTGACATCCATGTATCTCCATAATCAGACTCCAGCCTACCTGTTTTTAAGGCTTGTCTGCTAATCTCATCTTCTATAACTCCTTTACCTCTATAAAAATGTTTTCTACTCCTTTTCTTCCAAACACATCCTCAATCATTCTCAAATGTCAGTGGCCTGGGCCAGATGACCTCTCCAGGTTCCTCCCACGTCTAAGATCCATGAGTCTAGGCTTGGTGTTTATGGTAGTGGAATAACTAGTGGGGGGTGAGGGTATTGGGGTAATATCTCTGCCATATCCTTTGATGTCACTGGGCTAAGGTAAGGAGATCCCCAGGAGGATGGAGTGAGAGCAAGAGTAGAAGTCAGAACATGGTAGATTAGCATCAGGGTCAACAGCCCAGGGCAAGGGGCTCATCTGAGACCAAATGACCAATATTAGAGGAAGTCACGAGTCCTGGAGAGTCCTTGCTCTAAAGATGTTCTCAGATGTCCATCCTGGCTCCATCTACTGGCCCATTCCCTTTCCTGGCTAATGCTTCCTTACCAAACCAAGCTCTTTTATTGGGAGGGCCCACATAAACCTGTCAGCCATTAGCATCAGAGTCCAAAGCTGGGGCTTTCACTAGCCAGTGGGCACCAGAGGTGAGCTCATCTCCATCTTCCAAGTGTTCCTTGGAAGTCACCAGGGATTCTACAAAAGGAAGGGATTATCATTGAAATATAATTTCAACAAAGATGGCACAATGCTCTGTTCTGCTGTGATGAAATGTGTCATTAAATATAGAAATAGATCAAACACCTTCCCACTAAGATCCTCTGGCACCAAGTATCTAGGTGAAAAGCTGAATATCTGTGAGAGCTCACAAAATGTGAAGGAGGTGGGAGGAAAAAAATCCCTCACTAGGGAGATGTACTTAACTAGACTTATAAATAGCCTGATCACAGCTCATTTGATTAATTTGGGGAAAAGGAGTAAAAGTGTTTTGCCAGTTCATCAGATTTCATGCTTTCAAAGCAGTTGCTAATGTAAATATTAGCATCTAAAATGAACAAATTGTCTTTGGTAATTAAATGCCCTAATTTACAGGTTCTATTAGCAGAGATGATTTTCCTCTGAAATTAACTTTTCTCCTCTTTTTCCTTTCTTTATCCTAACTTATATACATCAATGGATGTGCTTGCAGAGAGGGAGCTTGGTTCATTCTTTCATGCTCTGAGTGCAGAGGACTGAGTCAGTCCCTAGAGACATTGTTCAGATAGAGTAGATGAGTGTGTGCCCCTAGAGCTTAACCTCCATTGGGTGTGGGAGGGTGAACTTGGCCTGTGTATGGGATTAGGAATTCTCCCAGTGACTATGTGCGATCTGCCTTCTTCTGTTGTCTCTTCCTAGATCAGGACATTCCCTTGGAAAACCTACATTGAGGGGAGGTGACCATTGACATGGACCCCAAGGCTGGCCCCAACTGCCAAGTCATCATATTGGGCCTTTGCAATACTCTCCCTTTCAGAATTTCTCTTATCTCACAGAACTCGCCTAAGGAGCCCAAGACTGTGCCTACTACTCAAACTCTCAGATAACTCCTGTCCACCAAGTGCTAGCTGGTGGCTGCTGAAGGCCAGTCTAGAACATTCACGATTTCACAAGGAGCTGGAGATTCAAAAGCTGGCGTTAGCATTAGCCAAGCAAAGCACGCTTCAGTGGTGGCCAGCTCTCCTGTCAGAGTGTGGGGGGCAGGGTGGGGGAGATGCTTAGACAGGAGGGCCTGCTTCATACCCCATTTCCTAGGACCCTATTTTATTTATTCAAATGACAGCCCTTTGCCTCCTAGTATACTTTCACAGGCTGGGACTAGGGTAGGGTGAATGCGGCATCCAGGGTACAAAATGTAAAAAAGTGCAGGGCCAGCATTTGTGGGCCTCTGAGAGTGAGTTCTTCCTTACATTTGTAACCTAGGCACCTCACTCATCTCAGCCTAATTCTGCCCTCACTCTTCAATGACCCCAAAGGAGGTGGCAGAGGCCTCAGCATCCCACCCCTTATTGGTTATATCAATAATGTGCAAGCACAGAACTTGGACTATGGTGCTTAGAGTTGAGACAAATGGGAGGTCAACTCTGGTCCAGGCCATGACCTTCAGGGATGAGGTAGTTAGGGCCCAGCAATGTTAAGAGACTTGCTTAATTTCCTCCACCTGCATGGGCAAGAGGTAGCATCTAAGCTGTGGTCCTGCTGTCAGTAGAATTTGGAGCTTCATGTCTAAAGAAATCAGAGACATTTCCATTTCTTAAATATTGCAAAGTTGGTGTTTTCATTGCTTTGATGATTGGAAGAAAAAATTTTTCTAAATGTGAAACAATATTTTAATACATTCATGATCCCAGGGAGTGAATTGCCTACTTCTGGCTTGATCATGGTGGGTGCTGACTGTGACTCCCTTGTGCCCTGTGCACGGGGTCTTTCCTCTGCTCCTCAGATCAGCTCTGTCCTCTCCGGAAGCTTCTTCAGGTAACAGAGCACAAGCTACCAGCCCATTAAGATAACTTTGGAACCACTTAAGATGGGCTATTTCAAAAGGTACCAAATTCCCTGATCTTATAACTGAACCATTTAACTAGATCATCCTGTAAAGAGAAAATGCGTTAAAAATACCAGTTAATTACTTTTTTTTAACTCCCAAGGCACAAATAAGTCCTAGTTAACTGTCTTTGCACATTTATATATTTAGACATCAGAGTGTGACTCTACAGCAGTCACAGTGAGCCAGCAGGCATTTAAGTAGAGGACAGCTAACTCCATAAGGGAAAGAAACTGGCTTCCTCAGTAGCTTAAGGACACATGCCATCAGTAGGTTATGCTAAAAGACCTTGGGGAGAATATCCTTGAACTGAGGCCTTGTTAGCAATTCTTTTATATGGGACACATACTGTGGGCCCAAGTAACACAATGTACTTCGATTATAAGTGTCAATACTAACAAATGTTAATTAAGCCTCAGTCCTGTCTTGATGTATCAAATGAGTAAAATTCAAAAGCAGGTTCAATTCTCTCCTTGGAAGCAATTAGCATTCAAGAAATCCTAAAGACTTTAATATAATACAATTTTGGAGCTGAAAAATGATCAGCCTTTTCCCCTCTCTGCCTTTGGACTTTGGTGCTGACAATATGACAAAGGCCTATATTGAGAGAGCCTCTTAAAAATCTATTTACATCATATCAGGTCTGTCAGATAGAACTGATCTTTATGGACTTGTCCAGCACTAGCTTACTTTTAGAATGACATTTTACATTTTTTGGAAACCCAGTTATCTAGTGGTCCCAAATGTTTGGAATCAGGTATATACTGAATTCAAGAATGAGTCAATGATAAGTCCCAGCCAAAGTAGGTTTCACCTATTGATGAAACTCAAGCAATGGCAGAGCCTCTCCTGTTCTGTCTGAGAGCCCAGGTACCTTTACTTTTTTGCCATTGAAGGAAGGCTATCTGGTTTCTGGATAATCAGTAGATTAGAATTGGTGAAGTCACTGCCAGTAGTAGGCACTAACCATAGTGAAACATGACAGGTGAAGAATCCCCAAGGTAGGGAAGGAGCATGGCATTTAGACAGCGGGCATGAACTCAAAGATGTATGGGGTTATGAACAGAGGGGCAAACAGCCTTAAATGCTTTCTTAGTTTTTGAGGGAATTAGTGCATTACAGCTCAGTACAAATTCATGTATTCATTCTTTTTTTTTAATCTTAGAAAGCCAGTTTTACTGGAAATTATTATTATTTTTTAATCATTTATTCATTCTTTCATTCAAAGAACATTTAAGTGCCAAAGAGGTGCCCACTATGAAGAAATGGGGCACTATGTCAGATAAAATCCAAGGTGTTCTAACTCTATTGTTGTGCACATATTTATCGAGCATTCACATGGAAAGCCCACTCTGGATGGCCTACATTCTCTGAGTCTATCTCCAGGTGCCACGAGATAAGAAGTCAAGTTCATACTCAGTTTACTCTATAAAGAAGACAGGAAAGCCCTAATCGGTTTGGCTCAATAGATAAGAGTGTCGGCCTTTGGACTCAAGGGTCCCAGGTTTGATTCCGGTCAAGGGCATGCACCTTGGTTGCAGGTACATACCCAGTAGGGAGTGTGCAGGAGGCAGCTGATTGATGTTTCTCTCCATCAATGTTTCTAACTATCTCTCTCCCTTCCTCTCTGTAAAAAATCAAATATATATATATATATATATATATATGGAAGCCTAAATTCTTTAGAGATTTTCATCTCACTGGGCATAACCAAGCAGGTATTGACACTCATCAGGGATGAAAACCTGCACTACTTCCCTAAACAGGCAGGAAGTGAGGCATCACCAGGAACTGATTCTTTCCTTCCAACTAAGTTGGCTGGCTCTTCCACAGAGAACACCAGCACACCAGATGGAAGTCAGGACAAGTATTTCTGCCTTTTCCTAAGAGCCCAAGACTTTCAGAGAAGCAAGAGGCAGTGTGAAGAGGGGATTCAAAGCGTGGAAAATGTGGCCAATTAGAGAATTCATAAATGTGTTGAGAGAGTTAAATGAGTTCATTCAGATAAAAGACATTAACTATGGTGCTTGGCTCAGAGTTAAGCATTAGAGTCAAACTATCCCTTAGCAAAGAGGAAAGTATGGTTCCAGCTTTCATCTTTCTATGCAGGAATGATACCTTTTCACTTTTCATTATGAGGGAAAAGGAAATGAAAATTAATCTTCTCCATCCAAAATATCCCAAAAACTCCATACAAATGACAGAAAGCCAAGAAATAAGTAGAACTGCCCTAGCTGATTTGGTTCAGTGGATAGAGCATCAGCCTGGGGACTGAAGGGTCCTGGGTT